>LR812529.1:53341640-53449140 GCA_903798195.1 Danio kyathit | reverse complement strand
CATGCCGCCCATTCTGGATAAAGGTGGAAGAAGGGGAAGAGGGGGGTTTCTTCCAGACGAAGATAGTTGAAGAACAGGAATGAGGAAATATATGGTGACTTGGGATCCTTCGATTGTAGGATCGTGATTAGCTAATGTGGGCCAGCTGGGTCAATCATGAGCACGTGCTCCTCTCGAAATGAGTTTAATATTAAATCTCATTCAGTTCAATTCAACTTCACTTGTATAACATTAAACAAGACACATTAAAAGCATAAAAACTGCTATTTTGTTATATTATGAACATATTCTTACTTAAATCTCATTCAATTCAGTTAAATTAACTTCACTTCTATAATGCCTTTTACAATAATTATCCTTCCTATCAGATATACCAATGTTTTCTGTTTTTCTTCCGTTTTTTACAGTAGAAGACAGCTGAAAACCAGTAACCATTAACTTCTATCGTAGGAAAAACTAATACTATGGAGGTCAATGGTTACAGGTTTCCATCATTTTTCAAAATATCTTCTTTTGTGTTTAACAGAAGAAAAAAGGTTTGAAACAAGTAAAAGGTGAGTAAATATTGACAGAATTTTCATATTCGGGTGAATTATCCCTTTAAATCTCTTTCAATTCAATTCAACTTCACTTGTATAACATTAAACAAGACATATTAAAAGCATAAAAACTGTTATTTTGTTATATTATGAACATATTCTTACTTAAATCTCATTCAATTTAGTTAAATGAACTTCACTTCTATAATGCCTTTTACAATAATTATCCTTCCTATCAGATATACCAATGTTTTCTGTGTTTTACTTCAGTTTTTTACAGTAGAAGAGAGCTGAAAACAAGTAACCATTGACTTCTATAGTAAGAAAAAAAAATACTATGGAAGTCAATGGTTACAGGTTTCCATCATTTTTCAAAATATCTTCTTTTGTGTTCAACAGAAGAAAAAAGGTTTATAACAAGTAAAAGGTGAGTAAATATTGACAGAATTTTCATATTCGGGTGAATTATCCCTTTAAATCTCTTTCAATTCAATTCAACTTCACTTGTATAACATTAAACAAGACACATTAAAAGCATAAAAACTGCTATTTTGTTATATTATGAACATATTCTTACTTAAATCTCATTCAGTTCAGTTAAATTAACTTTACTTCTATAATGCTTTTCACAATAATTATCCTTCCTATCAGATATACCAATGTTTTCTGTGCTTTACTTGAGTTTTTTACAGTAGAAGACAGTTGAAAACAAGTAACTATTGACTTCTATAGTAAGAAAAACTAATACTATGGAAGTCAATGGTTACAGGTTTCCATCATTTTTCAAAATATCTTCTTTTGTGTTCAACAGAAGAAAAAAAAGGTTTGAAACAAGTAAAAGGTGAGTAAATATTGACAGAATTTTCATATTTGTATAATGCATTTCACAATAATTATCCTTCCTATCACATATAAAGCGTCACCAATGTTTTTCTCTGGCCCTGAGTTGTTCCACAGAAACTTTATCTTCATCATCCCACATGCTGGATGACCTTTGACCTGTAATATCCGCAGTTTTCCCGAGCGGCCTCTGACTCCAGCGCTGTATTAAGTCAGATGTGTGTGTTCATCATGAACGCTGATCCTCCACCTCTGGCTTCATGTCTAATTGATTTGGATTTTTCGGCTCTCCTGGATGATTGTCTGCGCGGGCGTCTGATTTAGGGTGGAGATCATGACTTCACAACACAGGCATGACATAAAAAGCAACCACAGAGTTGATCCTGTAAAAACACTGACTTCTCTGAATAACATACCTTGGAATGTCAGGACTGACCAATCAGAATGAAGTATTCCAATAGGCGGGATTAAGTGTATCTCCTATATACTATAAAACTGCAGGTTAACTATGTTTATATATAATAACTTATATAAGATTGTAACTTATAACTAGGGCTAGACAGAATCTGCTGACATTTTTGGGTATTTCTGCACAGAATTATATATATATATATATACAGTTGAAGTCAGAATTTTAATGTTAATGGAGAGAAGATTTTCTTCATCACATAGCTTCAACAAATAACTGATTTATTTCTCTTTGCCATGATGACAGCACATAATATTAGACTAGATATTCTTCAAGACACTAGTATTCAGCTTAAAGTGACATTTAAAGGCTTAACTAGAGTAATTAGGGTAAAGTTAGGGTAATTAGGCATGTTACGACCCTGGTCTAGGGACAAGGCCGCAACATAAAAGACTACTTGACAAATAAAAATCACTTCAATAACCCTTTGGTATCGGGTCTCTTTATTTGTCTTTTTTTTTTTCTTTTTCTTTTTTTATATCACCCAAAAACGTGAAGCCTATTACCTCGGAGTGGAACCACAGGAAAATAATAAACAAAAAGGTACACTCTAACTAAACACCCAAATGCAACTAACTAACCTCAACAAACAATAACAGAAATAAAAATACAAAAACTACTCCTACCTCCCTAACTAGATAAAAAAAAACAGGAGAAAATATTTACATAAAATAAAAGGTGGTGTCCAACCCCTACTGCTTCCTACCGTGTACAATACAATATTTACAGTGTCAACAAACAAACCAAACAAAATAATAGGAGGGGGAAACACGGATGAATAACCCACAAAGGAGTTACACAAAACGAAAACACAATCAACAATACACTTAAGCAACAAGAATGAAATACAACAGCTTTAAACAAAAATGCCAACCAACAATCGCTCTCCCGTGCACGCCCGTTCTTTCCTTTTTAAAAGACGCCCTGGGTCACACCAGCCAATCCCAGGGCACGTCGTCTGCGTGACTGGGCGGGGCCTGCAGGTGTAAGAGACGTAGAGAGAGAGACAGACACACACACACCCAGACGCACCTGCCATCACAACAGGCAAGTCATTGTATAACAGTGGTTTGTTCTGGAGACAATCCAAAACTAATATAGCTTAAGGGGGCTAAAAATACAGACCTTAAAATGGGTTTAAAAAATTTAAAACGGCTTTTATTTTAGCCGAAATAAAACAAATAAGACTTTCTCCAGAAGAAAAAATATTATAGGAAATACTGTGAAAAATTCCTGAATCTGTTCAACATCATTTGGGAAATATTTAAAAAAGAAAAAAAAAATCAAAGGGGGCTAAATTAGTGATAGTGTATGAGTGTGTGTGAATGCAAGAGTGTATGGGTGTTTCCCACTGTCGGGTTGCGGATGGAAGGGCATCCGCTGCGTGACACATATGCTGGGTAAGTTGGCGGTTCATTCCACCGTGGGGACCCCAGATTGAATGAATGAATGAATGAATGAATAATAATGATAATAGTTGTTGTTTGGTTTAGACTTTTTAAAAAAAGTAGTTTACTTCTTGCTGTGAGGTGACAACACTACCTACTGCGCCACTGCGTCGACATGAACACATTTAAAAATAAAATATAAAAAGTAATTAATTACTTAATTTTTATTTTAAAATGCAGATAAAATGAAATAGAAATGAAATAACTTGAACTTATTAATTAAATAAAAAGACAGCTCAGACAAAAAGGAACCTTTATAAGTGAATTATTATTATTATTAATGATTACTAGGGGGTATCACGGTGGCTTAGTGGTTAGCACTGTGGCCTCACAGCAAGAATGTCACTAGTTCGAGCCCTGGCTGGGTCAGTTGGCGTTTCTGTGTGGAGTTTGCATGTTCTCCCTTTATTAGCGTGGATTTCCTCCGGGTGCTCCCGTTTCCTCCATAGTCCAAACACATGCGCTATAGGGGAATTGATTAACTAAATTGGCCGTAGTGTATGAGTGTGAATGCCAGAGTGTATGGGTGTTTCCCAGAGAGGGGTTGCAGCTGGAAGGGCATCTGCGGTATAGAACATATGCTGGATAAGTTGGTGGTTCATTCTGCTGTGGTGGATTAATAAAGGGACAAAGCCGAAAAGAAAATGAATGAATCAATGAGTGATTACGAGGAGTTTCTACAGCGATTTTTACTCACAAACTCTTCATATTTTCAGCTCTTCAAATGCTGCTGAGCTTCTGCTGTCCTGCAGGGGGAGACAAAACTTCATCAAAGCCAAACTGCAGACCATTCAACTCCTGATCTGAACTTCACAACAAATAAAAATCACCAAAACTTGTAATGCATACTGTTTATACTGTTGAAGTAGACAGACAGTTTTAGCAACTATTCACATTTAATTAAGGTTTATTTACAATCATCTAACGCAGATTAAAATAAATAAATTAACAATAACATAGTGGAACTTTTGAGAAAAAGTTAGAGATAATGGAGATTTTTGGTGTGTTTACTAAGTTAAATAATAAACATTTGCACAAAACATCTATTTTCTGCAGGCAGCACGGTGGCTCAGTGGTTAGCACTGTGGCCTCACAGCAAGAAGGTCGCTGGTTTGAGTCCCGGCTGGGTCAGTTGGCGTTTCTGTGTGGAGTTTGCATGTTCTCCCTGTGTTGGTGTGGGTTTCCTCCGGGTGCTCCGGTTTCCCCCACAGTCCAAACACATGCACTGGGGAATTGATAACCTAAATTGGCCATAGTGTATGAGAGTGTGTGTGAATGAGTGTGTATGGGTGTTTCCCAGTACTGGTTTGCGGCTGGAAGAGCATCCGCTGCATAAAACATGTGCCGGAATAGTTGGTGGTTCGTTCCACTGTGGCGACCTCTGAAATAGAGACTAAGCTGAAGGAAAATGAATGAATGAATGAATGAATCTGTTTTGTCTCTGTATCTCCATTCTGGTCAACTCTGTTAAGCAGAGTGGCACGGTGGCTCAGTGGTTAGCACTGTCGCCTCACAGTAAGAGGGTCACTGGTTCGAGTCTCGGCTGGGCCAGTTCTACCAGTGTTTGGGCGGGTTTCCTCCATTTCAGTCCAAACACATGCGCTACAGGGGATTTGATTAACTAAATTGGCTGTAGTGTATGAGTGTGTGAATGAGAAAGTGTATGTGTTTTCATGGTGCTGGGTTGCAACTGGATGGGAATCTGCTGTTTAAAATATAAGCGAGAGTAGATAGCGGTTCATTCTGCTTTGGTGACCCCTGATAAATCAGGGACTACACATAAGAAAAATGGATGAATGAATGACACTGATATAGAAAAAGCTTGTGATTTCCTTTAAGTGATGTCTCTTTCTGCGGCAGGAGCCTCTGAAAGGCATTGAGGCTTGTCTACTTTTGGGATACAGCATTAAAGTAGATTAATTATGTCAACTCTGCTACTGTGGTATTCCTGTGAACTTCTCATTTAAAAAATAAAACAATTATTTGATGAAAATACATAAAATTGTCTTTTAGACAAGCCATGTGGCGTCTGGTTTGAGGTTATCATATTGAGCTAAAACACAACAAGCTGGAAAATGTCAACTCTGCTACCGTCAACACTGTTACCGTCAACTCTGTTACTCTTTCAACACTGTTACCGTCAACTCTGTTAGTCTGTCAACACTGTTACCGTCAACTCTGTTACTCTTTCAACACTGTTACCGTCAACTCTGTTACTCCGTCAACACTGTTACCGTCAACTCTGCTACCGTCAACTCTGTTACTCTGTCAACTCTGTTACTCTGTCAACACTGTTACCGTCAACACTGTTACTCTGTCAACACTGTTACTCTGTCAACTCTGTTACTGTCAACACTGTTACCGTCAACTCTGTTACTCTGTCAACACTGTTACCGTCAACTCTGTTACTCTGTCAACACTGTTACCGTCAACTCTGTTACTCTGTCAACTCTGTTACTCTGTCAACACTGTTACCGTCAACTCTGTTACTCTGTCAACTCTGTTACTGTCAACTCTGTTACTCTGTCAACACTGTTACCGTCAACTCTGTTACTCTGTCAACTCTGTTACTCTGTCAACTCTGTTACCGTCAACTCTGTTACTCTGTCAACACTGTTACCCTCAACTCTGTTACTCTGTCAACACTGTTACCGTCAACTCTGTTACTCTTTCAACACTGTTACCGTCAACTCTGTTAGTCTGTCAACACTGTTACCGTCAACTCTGTTAGTCTGTCAACACTGTTACCGTCAACTCTGTTACCCCGTCAACACTGTTACCGTCAACTCTGCTACCGTCAACTCTGCTACCGTCAACTCTGCTACTCTGTCAACTCTGTTACTCTGTCAACACTGTTACCGTCAACACTGTTACTCTGTCAACACTGTTACTCTGTCAACTCTGTTACTGTCAACACTGTTACCGTCAACTCTGTTACTCTGTCAACACTGTTACCGTCAACTCTGTTACTCTGTCAACACTGTTACCGTCAACTCTGTTACTCTGTCAACTCTGTTACTCTGTCAACACTGTTACCGTCAACTCTGTTACTCTGTCAACTCTGTTACTGTCAACTCTGTTACTCTGTCAACACTGTTACCGTCAACTCTGTTACTCTGTCAACTCTGTTACTCTGTCAACTCTGTTACCGTCAACTCTGTTACTCTGTCAACACTGTTACCCTCAACTCTGTTACTCTGTCAACACTGTTACCGTCAACTCTGTTACTCTTTCAACACTGTTACCGTCAACTCTGTTAGTCTGTCAACACTGTTACCGTCAACTCTGTTAGTCTGTCAACACTGTTACCGTCAACTCTGTTACTCCGTCAACACTGTTACCGTCAACTCTGCTACCGTCAACTCTGCTACCGTCAACTCTGTTACTCTGTCAACTCTGTTACTCTGTCAACACTGTTACCGTCAACACTGTTACTCTGTCAACACTGTTACTCTGTCAACTCTGTTACTGTCAACACTGTTACCGTCAACTCTGTTACTCTGTCAACACTGTTACCGTCAACTCTGTTACTCTGTCAACACTGTTACCGTCAACTCTGTTACTCTGTCAACTCTGTTACTCTGTCAACACTGTTACCGTCAACTCTGTTACTCTGTCAACTCTGTTACTGTCAACTCTGTTACTCTGTCAACACTGTTACCGTCAACTCTGTTACTCTGTCAACTCTGTTACCGTCAACTCTGTTACTCTGTCAACACTGTTACCCTCAACTCTGTTACTCTGTCAACACTGTTACCGTCAACTCTGTTACTCTGTCACTCTGTCAACTCTGTTACCGTCAACTCTGTTACTCTGTCAACTCTGTTACCGTCAACTCTGTTACTCTGTCAACACTGTTACCGTCAACTCTGTTACCGTCAACTCTGTTACTGTCAACACTGTTACCGTCAACTCTGTTACTCTGTCAACTCTGTTACTCTGTCAACTCTGTTACTCTGTCAACACTGTTACCGTCAACTCTGTTACTGTCAACTCTGTTACCGTCAACTCTGTTACTCTGTCAACACTGTTACCGTCAACTCTGTTACTGTCAACTCTGTTACTCTGTCAACACTGTTACCGTCAACTCTGTTACTGTCAACTCTGTTACCGTCAACTCTGTTACTCTGTCAACACTGTTACCGTCAACTCTGTTACTCTGTCAACACTGTTACCGTCAACTCTGTTACTCTGTCAACTCTGTTACTCTGTCAACACTGTTACCGTCAACTCTGTTACTCTGTCAACTCTGTTACTGTCAACTCTGTTACTCTGTCAACACTGTTACCGTCAACTCTGTTACTCTGTCAACTCTGTTACTCTGTCAACTCTGTTACCGTCAACTCTGTTACTCTGTCAACACTGTTACCCTCAACTCTGTTACTCTGTCAACACTGTTACCGTCAACTCTGTTACTCTTTCAACACTGTTACCGTCAACTCTGTTAGTCTGTCAACACTGTTACCGTCAACTCTGTTAGTCTGTCAACACTGTTACCGTCAACTCTGTTACTCCGTCAACACTGTTACCGTCAACTCTGCTACCGTCAACTCTGCTACCGTCAACTCTGTTACTCTGTCAACTCTGTTACTCTGTCAACACTGTTACCGTCAACACTGTTACTCTGTCAACACTGTTACTCTGTCAACTCTGTTACTGTCAACACTGTTACCGTCAACTCTGTTACTCTGTCAACACTGTTACCGTCAACTCTGTTACTCTGTCAACACTGTTACCGTCAACTCTGTTACTCTGTCAACTCTGTTACTCTGTCAACACTGTTACCGTCAACTCTGTTACTCTGTCAACTCTGTTACTGTCAACTCTGTTACTCTGTCAACACTGTTACCGTCAACTCTGTTACTCTGTCAACTCTGTTACCGTCAACTCTGTTACTCTGTCAACACTGTTACCCTCAACTCTGTTACTCTGTCAACACTGTTACCGTCAACTCTGTTACTCTGTCACTCTGTCAACTCTGTTACCGTCAACTCTGTTACTCTGTCAACTCTGTTACCGTCAACTCTGTTACTCTGTCAACACTGTTACCGTCAACTCTGTTACCGTCAACTCTGTTACTGTCAACACTGTTACCGTCAACTCTGTTACTCTGTCAACTCTGTTACTCTGTCAACTCTGTTACTCTGTCAACACTGTTACCGTCAACTCTGTTACTGTCAACTCTGTTACCGTCAACTCTGTTACTCTGTCAACACTGTTACCGTCAACTCTGTTACTGTCAACTCTGTTACTCTGTCAACACTGTTACCGTCAACTCTGTTACTGTCAACTCTGTTACCGTCAACTCTGTTACTCTGTCAACACTGTTATCGTCAACTCTGTTACTGTCAACTCTGTTACTCTGTCAACACTGTTACCGTCAACTCTGTTACTCCGTCAACACTGTTACCGTCAACACTGTTACTCTGTCAACACTGTTACCGTCAACTCTGTTACCGTCAACTCTTTTACGGTCAACTCTGTTACCGTCAACTCTGTTACTGTCAACTCTGTTACCGTCAACTCTTTTACGGTCAACTCTGTTACCGTCAACTCTGTTACTGTCAACTCTGCTACCGTCAACTCTGTTACTCTGTCAACTCTGTTACCGTCAACTCTTTTACGGTCAACTCTGTTACCGTCAACTCTTTTACGGTCAACTCTGTTACCGTCAACACTGTTACTGTCAACTCTGTTACCGTCAACTCTGTTACTCTGTCAACTCTGCTACCGTCAACTCTGTTACTCTGTCAACTCTGTTACCGTCAACTCTTTTACGGTCAACTCTGCTACCGTCAACTCTGTTACTCTGTCAACTCTGTTACCGTCAACTCTGTTACTGTCAACTCTGTTACCGTCAACTCTTACTGTCAACTCTGTTACCGTCAACTCTGTTACTGTCAACTCTGTTACCGTCAACTCTGTTATGGTCAACTCTATTACTCAGTCAACTCTTACTGTCAACTCTGTTATGGTCAACTCTATTACTCAGTCAACTCTTACTGTCAACTCTGTTATGGTCAACTCTATTACTCAGTCAACTCTTACTGTCAACTCTGTTATGGTCAATTCGATTACTCTGTTACAGTCAACTCTATTACTCTGTCAACTCTGTTACTGTCGACTCTGTTGTGGTCAACTCTGTTACGGTCAACTCTGTTACGGTCAACTCTGTTACGGTCAACTCTGTTACTGTCGACTCTGTCGTGGCCAACTCTGTTACGGTCAACTCTGTTACCGTCAAATCTGTTACGGTCAACTCTGTTACGGTCAACTCTGTTACCGTCAAATCTGTTACGGTCAACTCTGTTACCGTCAAATCTGTTACGGTCAACTCTGTTACGGTCAACTCTGTTATGGTCAACTCTGTTATCATCAACTCTGTTACGGTCAACTCTTTTACTCTGTCAACTCTGTTACTCTGTCAACACTTTTACTCTGTCAACTCTTTTACTCTGTCAACTCTGTTACTGTCAACTCTGTTACTCTGTCAACTCTGTTACCGTCAACTCTGTTACCGTCAACTCTATTACCGTCAACTCTATTACTCTGTCAACTCTGTTACTCTGTCAACTCTGTTACTCTGTCAACTCTGTTACCGTCAACTCTGTTACCGTCAACTCTATTACCGTCAACTCTATTACTCTGTCAACTCTGTTACTCTGTCAACTCTGTTACCGTCAACTCTGTTACCGTCAACTCTATTACCGTCAACTCTATTACTCTGTCAACTCTGTTAACTGTCAACTCTGTTACCGTCAACTCTGTTACCGTCAACTCTGTTACCGTCAACTCTATTACCGTAACTCTATTACTCTGTCAACTCTATTACTCTGTCATCTCTGTTATGGTTTCAAATTGTAACAATAAGTTAAACAACAATAAGTAACAGAATCAGCTGTTCCCTATAACATTAATCATTTGATAATGCATTACTTTACATTAATAATGGATTCAGTATAAATAAAACTATATAAACCATACAGTAAAGTACAAGAAAAATGAATGCCAAGTGCTTAAAATGTACCCACAAATCTGGAATGAGTCTCATGCTAAAATAAACACGACTCACTATAGGACTGTTGTACACAACGTTTCTCCTGTAGTGCAGTCTGTGTGTCTGTGGGTGTGTTTGTATGTGTGTGTGTGTGTGTGTGTGTGTATTGCCTGACCTCTGAAATCACCTCTGCTTTTCTGTCAAACATTTGTCAGCTCATTCTGGGCTCCAGAAACACAAAAAGAGCCTCTAAAGGTCTTCCTGTCCGTTTTACAGGCCGTGTGCAACAAACAAGACTCATTGTCACGGGGCATAAAACTGGTTGGATTTTAATGGGCACTTCAAACAGTTCAAACTCTGAGAGACTTTCACACAAGCAGACCTTAAAAACAGTGCACGCACGCACACACACACTGAAAGAAACACACAGTTGCAGAGAAAACTATTCAGACAAAACTATTAGTTTGAATTCTTTTTCAAATATTTCCCAAATGCTGTTTAAGAATAATAGTTTGCATATTAGTTAAGCATTAAAACATAATAGTTTGATTTGACTAATTTCTAATAACTAATATCTTTTGTCTTTGCCATGATGACAGTACATACAAAAGTGTGTTGATGAATATCAATGTAATGCGGTAATGAACACTAGGTGGCACTAGAGATACAGATCAGAGTCCAGCAGACTTTGAACTTCAACATCCAAAGCAAAAATGGCTTAAATCAATTTGACAAAACCAGAAAATATGTCAAGAAAAAATTGTTTCAATTAAACCAGTTAGTTTGATAAGCTTTTGTGTTCTTTTATTATTATTATTATTATTATTGTTTAAATGTAACCAAATGTGAGACGTTACACCTCTGAGATCACAAAAGTTGTAAAAGTAAATGTGTTTTTGTTCTTGCGTTGGCATTAATACACCCTTCTACACACACTGAAAGAGTAAAAGCCTTTAAAACACAATTTCTTTCACCTGAGGCATATTTATACATAAAAAAAGAACAAACTAACCAGCTACTTTTCAAAATATATTGATTTATAGGGATTTTTTAAGGTTACACTTTATTTTAAGGTGTTTTTTTTTACATGTTTCATGTTTACTATTATTTATGCATATTTTACTATGCATAATTAATGCAACTGACATTAAGGTTTAAGGTTATGCAACTAACACTAAATCTAGCCTGCATTCTAACGCTAACCATATAGTAAGTACATATATTACTCAGCAGTTTAATGAATAGTAATTCACTATACATAAATAAATTAATACAATGCATATTATCTTATTTATAAACAAAAATATATTTCAAATGTGGCGACGCGGTGGCGCAGTGGGTAGCGCTGTTGCTTCACAGCAAGAAGGTCGCTGGTTCGAGCTTCGGCTGGGGTCGAGCAAAGACATGTGGTAGGTGAATTGGGTAAGCTAAAATTTGTCCGTAGTTTATGTGTGTGAATGAGCATGTATGGGTCTTTTCCAGTGATGGGTTGCAGCTGGAAGGGCATCCACTGCGTAAAGCATATGCTGGATAAGTTAGCGGTTCATTCCACTGTAGCGACCTCAGATTAATAAAGGGACTAAGCCGAAAAGAAAATGAATGAATGAATGAATGAATATTTAAACTGTTTGATATTTGGGCGGCAAGGTGGCTCAGTGGTTAGCAAGAAGCAGAAGGTTGCTTGTTCGAGTCCCAGCTGGGCCAAGAGTGTTTCTATGTGTAGTTTGCATGTTCTCCCCGTGTTCACATGGGTTTCCTCCGGGTGCTCCGGTTTCCCACACAGTCCAAACACATGCGCTGTAGGTGAATTGGGTAAACTACATTGGCCGTAGTGTATGAGTGTGTGTGAATGCGAAGGCTGGAAGGGCATCCGCTGCATAAAACATATGTTGGAATAGTTGGCGGTTCATTCCACTGTGGCGACCCCTGATAAATAAGGGAAGAAGCCTGAAGGAAAAGAATGAATGAATGTTTGACATTTAAATGCATTTACTTTAGTATCAAACATAATAAAATACGATATACCAAGCTGTCTGAAAGTACTAAAACTAACAGGAAAAACATGATAATATGCATAAATAAATTTATATATAATTTAAATACTTACAGGTTATGTATTGATTAATTAAATGTTGTTATAATCTTTTTTTAGTGAAGTTATATCAGTTATTTTGTTCATAAAGTATGGCCAGATGCTCTTAAAGTGAAACACACACTCATAAAGAGGAGGCTGTGGTCCTGAGAGATTGTGTTCTTCAAGACCCCTACAACTAAACAAATTGACGAGTGACCTCTTGCTCTGGTGTATTTACCCATGACAGGTGTATGAATCACAGCCGCTCCAGCCTGACCATTACAGCTCTGCTCAAACACACCACAGAACACACACTTCCAGGAGGACGAGAAACAGGAACACAATGCTGGAAATCTATTGAAATCACATGAAAACATGTCAGGTAATTGAACTTTTAATGACTAACTAGTTAACTAAATACAATTATGTGTTCTTACCAAAGCAAAATCTCATAAAACTTTATAAACAAAAAACAAAATGGCCAAAAACTTTTTATAAACTTGAAAATCAAAATGCTAAAGATTTTTACAACATAAGGATAAACATTCTTTAAGGATTTACAGTGAAATTTTATTAGAAAAAATTCATCCTTCAGATCCAAATGATGATATAGATCTGTATTTTATGCTTTACATACCGAAAAACACGACTCATTAGAAACTGCTACAAAGTATCGTTTCTGTTACAAAGTATCTTTGAACTGTTACAAAGTATTGCTTTATTACAAAGTATAATTTTTTTTACAAAGTATCATTTCTGTTAGGAAGTATCTTTGATCTGTTGCAAAGTATGTTTTCTATTACAAAGTATCATTTCTGTAAAAAAATTGTTTCTGTCACAAAGTATTGTTTTTGTTACAAAGTATTTTGAACTGTTACAAAATATTGTTTCTTTTAGAAAGTATCGTTTCTGTTACAAAGTATCGTTTCTGTTACAAAGTATTGTTTCTGTTACAAAGTATCGTTTCTGTTACAAAGTATTGTTTCTGTTATGAAGTATCGTTTCTGTTACATACTGTAGTAGTCTTTGTTCTAAAGTATCTTTGAACTGTAACAAAATATTGTTTCTTTTAGAAAGTATCATTTCCATTAGAAAGTATCGTTTCACACTAAAGTATCTTTGAACTGTTACAAAGTATATTTTTTTAACAAAGTATAGTTTCTTTTAGAAAGTGTCTTTGAACTGTTACAAAGTGTCATTTCTGTAAAAAAAAAATTTCAGTTACAAAGTATCGTTTCTGTTACGAGGTATCTTTGAACTGTTACAAAGGATTGTTTCTTTTACAGTGTCATTTCCATTCCCAAGTATCTCTGACCTTTATAAATTTTTTGTTCTTTTACAAAGTACAATTTCTTTTACACAGTATCATTTCTCTTGCAAAGTATCTTTTCTCATACAAAGTATGATTTTTGTTACAAGGTATATTTGAACTGTTACAAAGAATTGTTTCTTATACAAAGTATCACTTCTGTTACAAAGGATTGTTTCTGTTACAAAGTATAATTTCTGTTACAAAGTATCGTTTCTGTTACAAATTATCTTTGAACTGTTACAAAGGATTGTTTCTTTTACAAAGTGTCATGTCCATTACAAAGTATCGTTTATCATTTAATTTCCATTACAAAGTATCGTTTCTGTTACAAAGTATCTTTGAACTGTTACAAAGTATTGCTTTATTACAAAGTATAATTTTTTTTTACAAAGTATCATTTCTGTTAGGAAGTATCTTTGATCTGTTGCAAAGTATCTTTTCTATTACAAAGTATCATTTCTGTAAAAAAAAATGTTTCTGTCATAAAGTATTGTTTTTGTTACAAAGTATTTTTGAACTGTTACAAAATATTGTTTCTTTTAGAAAGTATCGTTTCTGTTAGAAAGTATCGTTTCTGTTACAAAGTATCGTTTCTGTTACAAAGTATCATTTCTGTTACATAGTAGTCTTTGTTCTAAAGTATCTTTGAACTGTTACAAAGTATAATTTTTTTAACAAAGTATAGTTTCTTTTAGGAAGTATCTTTGAACTGTTACAAAGTATTGTTTTATTACCAAGTAAAATTTCTGTTAGGAAGCATCTTTGATCTGTTGCAAAGTATCTTTTCTATTACAAAGTATCATTTCTGTAAAAAAAAAAAAAAAATTCGGTTACAAGGTATCTTTGAACTGTTACAAAGTGTTGTTTCTTTTACAGTGTCATTTCCATTCCCAAGTATCTCTGACCTTTTACAAATTTTTAGTTCTTTTACAAAGTACAATTTCTTTTACACAGTATCATTTCTCCTAAAAAAGTATCTTTTCTCATACAAAGTATGATTTTTGTTACAAGGTATATTTGAACTGTTACAAAGAATTGTTTCTTATACAAAGTATCACTTCTGTTACAAAGTATTGTTTCTGTTACAAAGTATCTTTGAACTGTTACAAAGGATTGTTTCTTTTACAAAGTGTCATGTCCATTACAAAGTATCATTTATCATTTAATTTCCGTTACAAAGTATCGTTTCTGTTACAAGAAATCTTTGAACTGTTACAAGGTATCGTTTTTGCTACAAAGTATCTTTGAACTGTTACAAAGGATTGTTTTATTACAAAGTATATTTTTTTACAAAGTATAATTCTGTTTTTCTTTTAGGAAGTATCTTTGAACTGTTGCAAAGTATCTTTTCAATTAAAAAAATTGTTTCTGGAACAAATTATCATTTCTGTTACAGGGTATCGTTTTTTTTTTTTTTTACAAAGTATCTTTAAACTGTTACAAAGAATTGTTTCTTTTACAAAGTGTCATGTCCATTACAAAGTATTGTTTATCATTTAATTTCCATTACAAAGTATCGTTTCTGGTACAAAGTATCGTTTCTGTTACAAGGTATCTTTGAACTGTTACAAGATATAATTTTTGTTACAAAGTATCTTTGAACTGTCACAAAGTATGGTTTCTGTTATAAAGTATCATTTCTGTTACAAAATATCGTTTCTGTTACAAGGTGTCTTTAAACTTTTACAAAGTTTCTTATACAAAGAATCGTTTTTGTAACAAAGTATCATTTCTATTAGAAAGTATCTTTAAACTGTTACAAAGCAGCGTTTCTGTTACAACGTATCTTTGAATTTTCAAAACTATCATTTCTAAATTAGAAAAGTTATTACATTTGACCGAAGTTCAAATGGAAACATTCTACACACAAATACATTGTATTGTTTCTATTGCTGAAACGGAATGTGGAGCAGCTTTAATGATGCTGAATGGAACGTGTGTGTGTGTGTGTGTGTGTGTGTGTGTGTGTGTGTGTGTGTGTGTGTGTGTGTGTGTGCGTATGTGTGTGTGTGTGTGTGTGTGTTTCAGACTCTGAGTATGGAGAGGGTGTGAGGCTCTTTGTGAAGTGTTCTCTGACATGAAGGGCTGTGACCTCTGACCCCGCACTCATATCTGGCCCCTCTGAGAGCCTTGTGCTCTGTGATTTACTCCGGACAGGCGCTGTGACCCTCTCTGTGTGTTTGGAGAGCTGGTGCCGGTCGTGCCGCAGCGTTTCACTGACTCACACTCACAGATCTGGAAGAGCTGCCCATCTGGCCTCAGTCTTCTGTAAAACACCACAAACATTCACAGCTCCAGATTTTTACTGTATGTTGTGACACGAGCTGCATGTTTAATCATTAAGCACGATATTGGAAAAAACTGACATGCAATATTATAATAATCTACAATATACAGCTGAAGTCAAAATTACTTGCCCGTCTGTGAATTTTTTGTTTCACTTTTAAGTATTTCCCAAATGATGTTGAACAGATTCAGGAATTTTTCACAGTATTTCCTCTAATATTTTTTCTTCTGGAGAAAGTCTTATTTGTTTTATTTCAGCTAGAATAAAAGCAGTTTTTAATTGTTTTAAAGCCATTTTAAGGTCAATATTATTAGCCCCCTTAAGCAATTTTAGTTTTGGATTGTCTCCAGAACAAACCACTGTTATATAATGACTTGCCTAATTACCCTAACTTTACCCTAATTAACCTAGTTAAGCCTTTAAATGTGACTTTAAGCTGAATACTAGCGTCTATATTATGTGCTGTCATCATGGCAAGTTATTAGAAATTAGTTTTTAAAACTATTATGTTTAGAAATGTGTTGAAAAAAATCTCTCCGTTAAACAGAAATTGGAGAACAAATATACAGGAAGGTTAATAATTCTGACTTCAACTGTGTATAGCGTTATCGTGTATAATTTCAGTAGATGAAATGAATAGCTGTGTTTGGAAAGAACTCATGATTTTAGACCCATCGAGGAGTACATCTGCATAGGGCTGGGCGATATGGGCAAAAATCATATCTCTGTATCTTTAGGAGGAATGACGGTATACGATATATATCCGGTATTTTCCCATAAATGGTTACTTGAGAGTGAAAACCTTTATTAAAACTTTATTAAATAGTTTTTGAGCAAAATATAATTCAAACACAGGGGTTTCCCTCCCCGTTATTATCATCATAATTATCATTCTTATATTGTTATTTGTTGAAAGAGTAGCTAACAGTGAGATATTAAAATAGAAAATGAAATGTTTGGTAGACAAATGCATGTTTTTTATATTTTACAAGGTGTTTTTTTACATGCATTTTTTATTTCTCTTTGCTATTTGGGTTTATTGGAACCTAATTAGAATAAAAATCTAAGTGTCATCTTTTGATATGATGTACTTTTAGAGAAAAATGATGTCCATATACATGGACCCGTGGTCCGAATTGACATAAAACAATTTTTCCTGAATGTTTTTTAATGCATATATAACATAGACATTTTTTTTTTTAACTTGCTTTGACTATCAGAGATTAAAAACAATTTTTTTTTTCCCAAATAGGGTTTGGGACATTTCACATGCTGCAAAACAGTTGCAGGATGACACTGTATGTCTGTAACAAAATATAAAACATTCAAAGTATTTTAAACAGCCACTTAAGAGCTAAAAATGTGCTGTCCACGTATGAGGACACTCAAGCCCTAGGAGGTTAAAGGGAATGGGAGAGGAGACTCTTATTGGTTTATTGCCCGTTATGCTCAAAACACACCCAGAACTCATTAAGAGAATAAGCAGCACCCTGTTAGACCATGTGCCGGGGCGCAGAGTGTATTTTTCCATCCTTAAAATAGCAAAAGTGGCTTCAGACACAGCCTTAATGCTTTTGCGCTTTAGACTTTGTGCTTAGACCGTTAAAATAGAGCCCAAAGTGTTTGAAACTACTGCATTTTCATTCTGACCACAGCATTTACACAATATCAAATTATTACTGCATCACTGCATGCTTAATTTAATGCATATAAGGGACAAATATATTTCGGTGTCCAACTGTAATTCAATTTTCTTAAGTAAGTCATTTTATATACACAGAAAGGAAGGCAAACTTAATAATGAGTCAATTGCATTAAGTGAAAATCTTCTTGCTGAAATAATGCGTCAAACCTAATGACAGGGGCAATGCATAAAGATTTGTCAGTCTTTTAATATGTCATCAGGCGATTCTGGCTCTGAATATGACTGATATATTATATATATAAATAGAAACTTACTTTTAGTCAATGACATTTCAGTGTTTTCTGGAAATCATTGAAAAAAGTCATCATTTAATAAAAAGAAACCCTTGCTTTAGGTCATCTGGAATTGCATGTAAAGGCAGGTCATGTGAACACCATCATGAGGACTAGTAGCAGCTGTTTACCGCTGTACAATAACTAGATTTGAGTTGATTATGTTACTGATGTATTTGCTCTATATTGGCCGTGCACATTCGTCCGTCACGGATGCAGCGCTAGAAATGTGGAGAATGCACGCTACTCTCTTTATCATTTAATATGTGTGACAGAGAGTAATTACTTTTCTTTTCTGGGGTTTGAAATGCCACTGAAATTACTAGAGTGAGCATATGGCTTTTCAGTACTTTGGATTCTTGAAATGTTTTACCATTCATTTTTCCTATAGGAATTAAACATTTGTGTGTATGTAAGGAATAATTGATCATAAATCTTTCAATTATTTAAAAAATAGTGCACGGCCATAGTGCTAACTTCCTAATTATTATCTTTAAGGTCTCGTGAAGTGCTTTGAAATGGGTAAGTCGGCATTTGAGTGTGGAGTTTGCATGTTCTCCCCCTGTTGGCGTGGGTTTCCTCCGGGTGCTCCAGTTTCCCCCACAGTCCAAACACATGCGCTATAGGGGAATTGATAAACTAAATTGGCCATAGTGTATGTGTATGGGTGTTTCCCAGTGTTCGCATCCACTGCGTAAAACATATGCTGGATAAGTTGGTGGTTCATTCTGCTGTGGCGTCCCTTGATTAATAAAGGGACTAAGCCGAAAAGAAAATGAATGAATAAATAGGTTAATCGATATAAAAATAATCTCCAAATGTGTTGGAATAAAGATGGAGGCAATTTGTCAAATTACTGATCATTAATATAATATTAACAATTGAAAAAATTAAATTAATCATTTAGATTAGTCGAATAATTTATAAATTGGTTGATAACTTCATTCATTCATTTTCTTCTTGGCTTAGTCCCTTTATTCATCAGGGGTCGCCACAGCGGAATGAACCGCCAACTTATCCAGCATTCGTTTTATGCCCGATTCACATGGGGCTTCAGCGCCAACGCTTGACTGATGGTGTGTCTGAAGTTAGGGCTGACGCGATCGTCATAGCAGTGCCAGCCAATGAAATTAGTCAGCAGTCGCCTGTCTGAGCTGGTGCATACACCGATCTGATTGGCTGACGCTTCCATTGGTGCTTGAAAAGTTGAGAAATTCCCAACTTCTGCAGTTGGGCAACACCTGACATCACTCATTCAAAGTCAGAACATGCAAACTCCAGTCAGAAATGCCAACTGGCCCAGCTGGGACTCGAACCAGCAACCTTCTTGCATGTGAGGCGATCGTGCTACCCACTGGCAAATTATCATAACTAATTATAAGTATTGATTATTGATATAAAATGATTCATTGCAATTAATCGATTAGATTAGTTGAATAATTGATAATTAGATAGATTAATCGATATGAAAAAATACCAAAGTGTGTCTGAACACAGATGGATGGAGGCAAACTCTCAAATTATTGATTATTAATATAATATTTATAACTGTGAATAATACAACTAATCGTTTAGATTAGTCAAATGATTGATAAATTGGTTCATAGATTCATTCATTTTCTTTTCGGCTTAGTCTCTTTATTAATCTGGGGTCGCCACAGCGGAATGAACCGCCAACTTATCCAGCATATGTTTTACAGATGCCCTTCCAGCTGCAACCCATCACTGGGAAACATCCATACACACTCAATCACACACATAGTTTACCCAATTCACCTGTACCACATGTGTTTGGACTTGTGGGGGAAACCAGAGCACCCGGAGGAAACCCATGTGAACACGAGGAGAACATGCAAACTCCACACAGAAACACCAACTGACCCAGCCGGGACTGGTCGATAGATTAATCGATATAAAAAAAAATCTCAAAATGTGTTTGAATACAGATGGAGGCAAATTCTCAAATTATTGATTTATAAATATGAAATTAATAAATGCGAAGATAAAATAGATTGTTTAGATTAGTTGAATAATTGATAAATTATTCAATAGATTGATCGATTAAAAAATACCAAAGTGTGTCTGAACAAAAATTGGATGGAGGCAAATACTCAAATTATTGATAATTTATATCAAATTAATAATGGTGAACAATAAAATGAATCGGCAACCCAGTGGCGCAGTAGGTAGTGCTGTTGCCTCACAGCAAGAACGTCGCTGGGTCGCAGGTTCGAACCTCGGCTGGGCTTGGTCAGTTGGCGTTTCTGTGTGGAGTTTGCATGTTCTCCCTGGGTTTGCGTGGGTTTCCTCCGGGTGCTCCGGTTTCCCCCACAGTCCAAAGACATGCAGTACAGGTGAATTGGGTAAGCTAAATTGTCTGTAGTGTATGAGTGTGAATGTGTGTGTGGAAGTTCCCAGAGATGGGTTGCGGCTGGAAGGGCATCCGCTGCGTAAAATCGTGCTGGATAAGTTGGCGGTTTATTCCGCTGTGGCGACCCCACAAGGGACAAAGCCGACAAGAAAATGAATGAATGAATGAATAAAATGAATCATTTAAATTAGCTGAACTATCAATAAATTGATCGATAGATTCATTGATGTAAAAATATTCCAAATAAGTGTCTCAATACAGATGGACAGAGGCAATTTATTAAATTATTGATTCATATATAATTAATAATTGCGAAAATAAACAAATTGTTTACACTAGTTGAATAATCGATAATTTAATTAATAAATTGACCAATTAAAAATGCCAAAGTGTGTCTGAATACAGATGGATGGAGGCAAATTATCAAATGATTGATTATTAATATAACATTAATAATTGTAAATAATACAACTCATCGTTTAGATTAGTCAAAAGATTGATAAATTGGTTGATAGATTATTCGATATAAAAGTAATCCAAAAAAGTGTGTAAATACAGATGGATGGAGGCAATTTATCAAATTATTGATTATTAATATAACATTAATAATTGTGAAAAATACAATAAATCATTCAGATTAGTCGAGTAATTGCTAAATTAGTTGGTAGATTAATAATTAATAATCCCAAAATGTGTCTGAATAAAGGTAGATGGAAGCAATTTATGAAATTATTGATGACTAATATAAAAGTAATAACTGCAAAAATAAAATGTAACTGTTAGGTTTAGTCAAATAATCGATCAATTAGTTGATAGATTAATCAATATAAAAATAATAATAAGAATGATCTGAATACAGATGGCTGGAGGCAATTTATCAAATCATTGATGATTAATATAAGATGAATAATTGCAAAAATAAAATGATTAGATTAGATTAGTTGAATAATTGATCAATTAGATTAATTGATATCCAAATAATCCCATAATGTGTCTGAATACAGACGGATGAATGCAAATTCTCCAATTTTTGATTATTAATATAAAATTAATAATTGTGAAAAATACAACTAATCATTTAGATTAGTCAAATAATTGATACATTTTTGATAGATTAATCGATATAAAGTAATAATCAATAATAATCAATGAAGTAGTTGATACATTTATCAATATAAAAATAATCTGAAAATGTGTCTGAATAAAGATGGATGGAAGCAACTCATCAAATTGATTATTCATGTAAAATTAATCATTGTGAAAAATAAAATTAAACGCTTAGATTAATTGAATAATTGACAAACCAATCTATAGATTAATCAATATAAAATTAATCCAAAGAAATGTGTCTGAATACAGATGAATGGAGGCAAATTCTCAAATTATTGATTATTAATAGGGCTGTTAATTGATTAAAAAATAACTAATTAATCATGATTAATCACAAAAAACAAAAAAAATCCAAAATACAGGCATTGCAAATATGGAAATTGGAAAATTATAATGAAAATAATAATAAAGTATTGAATACAAACAATTGTACTCATTGTAAAGTTGTATTGCGAGTTGAGAACATTAATTATAAAGCAGAAACAATTTAGCTTAGTCCTCCTTAACATTTAGCCAGTTGCTAAGACAGTCCAGTCTATTGACATTATCAGGGGACTACACACACATATTTGATTACCTTAAAGGACCACCCGAGTCCCGAAACTGAGTTTTTTTCTTTCCGTTCGTCATGCGGTACCAAATTCCATTAATACAGCACTCTTCCAGCAGTCCTTCATATTTTCATCCAATAATTGTCACAAGACATGAACAATATGTTGCTGAATGAAAGTGAACTGCTGAACTGCAGTTAAAGTCTAATGATTAAAAATGAAGCACCCGAAATTGCATGAAACTCTGGAGGAAACGCTGGATAGCCTGGTGATGCGACCTTAATTGTTTTATACTGAAACTTTCCTTCTAAAAGCGCTGCCTTGGTCTTTTCCATATTTTCCATGTGTCTTTTCCACATTAAAGACACGCAGAACCGGAGCAAGCTGAACTGGCGCTCTAGGCGAACGCCGATCACACCGCCCTCAACCCGAAAGTGAAATAGAAAGTGACCGGTTCGCAGGTGAAATGGAGGACCAGGAGAGAGGGGGTGGATGTCGCGGATGAAAGGACTGGGGAGTTCGCTCACTATTCTGCTTATCAAGGCGGCCGCCTAGGTCGCCTCTATGGACGCGCCGGCCCTGGATACACGTCGGCCACAACAGGAAATTAAAAAAAAACTGCGTTAAATGCGTTGATTGTTTTAACGCGTTAAATATTTTAAATTAATCGCGTGCCTTAACGCACTAATTTTGACAGCCCTAATTATTAATATACAATTTATCATTGTGGAAAACGGAATCGTTTAGATTGTCGAATAATTGATAAATAGGTCGATAGATTCGGTTGATAGATTAATCGGTATAAAAGTAATCCAAAACTGTGTGTAAATGTGGAGGCAACTTTTCAAATTACTGGTTATAAACTAACAATTATGGCGATACAATTAATCATTTAAATGAGTTGAATCGACTAAATAAGGGGCGGCACGATGGTGCAGTGGGTAGAATGATCGCCTCACAGCAAGAAGGTTGCCGGTTCGAGCCCCTTCTGGGTCAGTTGGTGTTTCTGTGGAGTTTGCATGTTCTCCCTGTGTTGGCGTGGGTTTCCTCCGGGTGCTCCGGTTTCCCCCACAAGTCCAAAGACATGCGCAATAGGGGAATTGAATAAGCTAAATTGTCCGTAGTGTATGGGTGTTTCCCAGTGTTAGGTTGCGGCTGGAAGGGCATCATTATTTGGATATTTCAAGGAATGCATTTTTCCTAACATGATAAATAATACGGCAAATAATAACATGGCATGACAAATAATGACTTAATAACGGAGTGTATGGGTTCCAGGAAGGGCATCCACTGCGTAAAACATATCCTGGATAAGTTGGTGGTTCATTCTGCTGTGGCGACCGCAGATTAATAAAGGGACTAATCCGAAAAGAATGAATGAATGGACAAATTAGTCAATAAATTAATTGATATTAAAAATAATAAAAAAAATGTATCTGAATAAAGATGGATGGAAGCAATTTATTAAATTATTGATTATTAATATAGAATTAATCATTGCAACATTTATTATTCACTTAGATTAGTTGAATAATCAATAGATTAGTTGATAGATTAGTGGCAGCCCGAATCATGATATCAAATTGTTATACCTTACATTCCTACTGCAGGGTCAAATTTACATTTATGTCAATTAAATAGCATATTTGCATTAATCTGCATATTTTTATCATGTTAGGAAAAATGCATTCCTTCAAATATCCAAATAAACCTCTGCAGAAGCAATGCAAATGTCTGTGAAGCTGACGGAAATACGACTATCATCAGATCTTTGATTGCAGATTGACTTGAGGTCTATTGCGGTGCATCTCTTTTGTGCGAGCTGTGAAATGCGGACTGCAGAACGTGAGAAGGAAAGAAAGGTGAGCGCGCTGGGACGTCCCATACGTGGCTCCTCCTTTTGTTCTCTTGTTCAGGCCACAGAGACGAAAAAAGGCTAATCGAGACTCATCTGGCTAACCTCTGTGTCACCTCTCCTCCTCCCCGTCCCAACGTCACACCTGCATTCACTGTGTGTCTCTCTCTGTGTGTGTGTGTGTGTGTGCTCGTCCAGCTGGGAGAAGCTTATCTGACCGAATAAAACAACAACAACATTTCCTGGGAGTGGACGGATGTGCAGAGAAAACTATTGCCAAATAGCCTTGTCACACCGCGGCGTTTCTCTCATACGGCAGACGATCAGACATGTGATGACGGAAAACGGCAATGTGAAGTTGGCAAATTAAATCAGGTCGTATCAAATTTTCCTGTTGCGACTTTTATCACGATATTTATACTTTAAAGTCTGCGTCAAACAGAAGTTGCTGAAACTTTTATTTCAGTATGGTGACGTACTTCCAACTGAAAGTCAATATTTAATAGGGGCGGTAAGAGCGGCGTAGCTAAGGATATTAATATGCAGTTGCTATGGAAACCTTCACGTTGACGTCAACATAATGGTAAGAGGGGTGTGGTTAAGGATATTAATATGCAGTTGCTATGGAAACCTTCATGTTGACGTCAACATAATGGTAAGAGGGGTGTGGTTAAGGATATTAATATGCAGTTGCTATGGAAACCCTCAGGTTGACGTCAACAAAACGGTAAGAGGGGTGTGGTTAAGGATATTAATATGCAGTTGCTATGGAAACCCTCAGGTTGATGTAAACAAAACAGTAAGAGGGGCGTGGTTAGGCATATTAATATGCAGTTGCTATGGAAACCCTCGGGTTGACGTCAACAGAACGGTAAGAGGGGCGTGGTTAAGGATATTAATATGCAGTTGCTATGGAAACCCTCAGGTTGATGTAAACAGAACAGTAAGAGTGGCGTGGTTAGGGATATTAATTTGCAGTTGCTATGGAAACCCTCAGGTTGATGTCAACAGAACAATAATATGGGTGTGGTTAAGAATATCGAAATGCAGTTGCTATGGTAACTCAGGTAAACATCAACACAACGGTAAGAGGGGTGTGGTTAAGGATATTAATATGCAGTTGCTATGGAAACCCTCAGGTTGATGTCAACAGAATGGTAAGATGGGTGTGGTTAAGGATATCGAAATGCAGTTGCTATGGTAACTCAGGTAGACATCAACAGAACGGTAAGAGCGGGGTGGTTAAGCATATTAATATGCAGTTGCTATGGAAACCCTCAGGTTGATGTAAACAGAACCGTAAGAGGGGTGTGGTTAAGGATATTAATATGCAGTTGCTATGGAAACCCTCATGTTGATGTCAACAGAATGGTAAGATGGGTGTGGTTAAGGATATCGAAATGCAGTTGCTATGGTAACTCAGGTAGACATCAACAGAAAGGTAAGAGCGGCGTGGTTAAGGATATTAATATGCAGTTGCTATGGAAACCCTCAGGTTGATGTAAACAGAACCGTAAGAGGGGTGTGGTTAAGGATATTAATATGCAGTTGCTATGGAAACCCTCAGGTTGACGTCAACAAAACGGTAAGAGGGGTGTGGTTAAGGATATTAATATGCAGTTGCTATGGAAACCCTCAGGTTGATGTAAACAAAACAGTAAGTGGGGCGTGGTTAGGGATATTAATATGCAGTTGCTATGGAAACCCTCGGGTTGACGTCAACAGAATGGTAAGAGGGGTGTGGTTAAGGATATTAATATGCAGTTGCTATGGAAACCCTCAGGTTGATGTAAACAGAACAGTAAGGGTGGCGTGGTTAAGGATATTAATATGCAGTTGCTATGGAAACCCTCAGGTTGATGTAAACAGAACAGTAAGGGTGGCGTGGTTAAGGATATTAATATGCAGTTGCTATGGAAACCCTCGAGTTGACGTCAACAGAACGGTAAGAGGGGCGTGGTTAAGGATAATAATATGCAGTTGCTATGGAAACCCTCAGGTTGATGTAAACAGAACAGTAAGGGTGGCGTGGTTAAGGATATTAATATGCAGTTGCTATGGAAACCCTCAGGTTGATGTAAACAGAACAGTAAGGGTGGCGTGGTTAAGGATATTAATATGCAGTTGCTATGGAAACCCTCAGGTTGATGTAAACAGAACAGTAAGGGTGGCGTGGTTAAGGATATTAATATGCAGTTGCTATGGAAACCCTCAGGTTGATGTAAACAGAACAGTAAGGGTGGCGTGGTTAAGGATATTAATATGCAGTTGCTATGGAAACCCTCAGGTTGATGTAAACAGAACAGTAAGGGTGGCGTGGTTAAGGATATTAATATGCAGTTGCTATGGAAACCCTCATGTTGAGGTCAACAGAACAGTAAGATGGGTGTGGTTAAGGATATCGAAATGCAGTTGCTATGGTAACTCAGGTAGACATCAACAGAACGGTAAGAGGGGCGTGGTTAAGGATATTAATATGCAGTTGCTATGGAAACCCTCAGGTTGGTGTCAACAGAATGGTAAGATGGGTGTGGTTAAGGATATCGAAATGCAGTTGCTATGGTAACTCAGGTAGACATCAACAGAACGGTAAGAGGGGCGTGGTTAGGGATGTCAATATGCAGTTGCTATGGAAACCCTTAGGTTGACGTCAACAGAACAGTAAGAGGGGCGTGGTTAAGGACATTATTATGCGGTTGCTATGGAAACCCTCAGGTCGATGTAAACAGAACGGTAAGAGGGGCGTGGTTAAAGATATTAATATGAAAATAAATGAATGTTTTAAAGCATGACAGAATGATTCCTTAAATCACGTCTCGCCACTTTTTTCGGCAGTCATGCAGGTTTTCACCTGCTGGAGCATAAAACAGGTGTGAAAATCCCACAGACACACATTAGAGGAGGAAGCCGAGAGCACAATCTCTCCAGATAACTCCAGGAGGAGATTTTCTTCATCCTCAACCTGTTCTCCATCTGCTGAGGTTGTTTCTGCCTGATATTTTGATAGCGTTGTGACAGGGAGAAAGTTAACGCGGATTTAGCACTGATAAAATCGTTTCCCCCTGAGAGATAAGCTGAAGGCCTTCACGTCCAGATCTTCGTGATTTCAGCCTGACCTCACGCTCATCTGCAAGTGTGTGTTCAGGAGTGTGTGTTCGTACAGACGCGCTCTGGGGTATTAGCAGACCGCATCCAGACGCTCCTGATCCAGCATGAGAACATGTGGAAAATACCTGCAGCTAACAGAGGAAATGAGCTCCATCACTGCAGACTTTTAGAATGAGACCAGCAAGCGCTTCACATTCCTCACATTTACAGTTGAAGTCAGAATTATTAAATAATATCCAGCTGCAGGCCCGCAGAACCACACACAGTTCAGGCACACACAATCTAGGCCAGGGCTATTCAATTAGTTTGTCACGGGGGCCAGTTCATGAAAAGCAACCCAAACGAAGGGCCGGAGAGATATGACTTGCAATATAAATAATGACACAACTGCATTTAAGAGCCAATTGTGTATTTTTTGCTCTTTTAGACACCCACGTTGTATTTGTCTACATTAAAATGTTAATATATTGTATTTTGAAACTATCTAATATCACTTTCATTGTACAATAAGTTTTTTTAACAAACATTTAAATGTTGTATTTCACAGCACAACAAAATCAGTGTATTGCTGAAGTAGGCTTCTTCTACATTCAGATACGTTCATATGTTCTGTTTTGAACTGCATAACAATTATGGATGCAACAATTATAGATTTTGGTTGTACGATTATATAGTGTGAAGAATAATCAGGGTTTCACAGTTATCACGTCTAATGTAAATTTAAGCTTTATATTAGCTAGATTTAGATCTGGACATCCCTAACTAATATTAAAAAACCTTTTAAAGGCATTTTCATTAGTAATAGTTTTTATGCTGAAGGTTTTTCTGTGCTTATAGGGCTACACAATTTAATTATGTGTGTGTTTATAGAGAGGAACGGGAGAAAATAATATAATAATAATTGTTATGAAGGTCGGCGCCAATATTTAGATTAACTGTTGTTATCATCTGCGTTCATACATACATAATCATTTTAATAATAGTTCGTCTAACATGTCTTTTGTTTACATTGCACTGAAAGCTAAGCACAACTCTCACCGCTACAGCATGAGATGTTTTCTCCTGTGTGCGCCCAGACAGCCGCGAGCCCGTTGCTCCACTTGCGCCCGCATATTGGCATATATTCTTACGACATGACAAACTTGCGCGCAGGAAAGACGTGATATGGGAACGGCCCGCGGCTATAGTTATTACAGTGTGCGTGCGTATTAGCTTCGGTGGACAAGCTCGGAACTTTAAACTAGCGCACAGTTGGGAACTTGGCGTAACTTTGTTCAGCAGTTTCGTTTTGTGCGGCAGAACAGAAATGCAGAAATGCGGCTTAGAGAAGCCTTTACGATTAATTAACCATGACGAATTAAAGCGCAGTTAATAGTGAAATCGGTTAATCGTTGCATCCCTAATAACAATATCAGTGCATTGTACAAAAGACCTTTTCTACAAACATATTCAAATGTATTCGGCTGCTCTCGCCACTGTCAGGTGACTCACGCTCTGCCCAGCTCATGCTGTATTGAACAGACGCACGTCACTTCATAAATATAGCGGCCGTTTTTTGACTGAACTAAATTTATTCTTGATGTTTTGGTCACACTATTTGGAGGGCCAGAACAAATTGCCTCGGGGGCTGGGTTCGGCCCGCGGGCCGGCAATTTAATAGCCCTGATCTAGGCAAACCATATATGGCAGGGCTATTCAATTAGTTTGTCATGGGGGCCAGTTCATGAAAAGCCTCCCAAACGAAGGGCCGGAGAGATATGACTTGCTATATGATTGATAACACAACAGCATATAAGAGCCCATATGTTGTATTTTTGCTCCTTAAGACACCCACATTGGCTTTTTCTACATTAAAATGTTAATATATTGTATTTTGAAACAACTTAATATCAGTGCATTGTACAATAGACTTTATTTATTTTTTTTACAAACATTTAAATGTTGTATTTCACAGCACAACAAAAGCAAAGCATTGCTGAAGTAGGCTTCTTCCACATTCAGACACATTCATATGCTATTTTTTGAACTGCATAACAATTAGGGATGCAACCATTATAGATTTTGTTTGTACGATTATATAGTCTGAAGAATAATCATGGTTTGACGGTTATCAAATCTAATGTAAATTCAAGCTTTATATTAGATAAGTAGCTATTTAGATGAACTGTTGTTGCCATCTGCGTTCATGCATACATAATCATCTTAATTATAATTCGTCTAATATATCTTTTGTTTACACTGCAATGAAAGGCATGCAGAACTCTCACCGTGAAGGCCGATTTATACTTCTGCGTCAAGCGCACGCGTATGCTACGGCGCAGCCTACGCGTGGACGCATAGCCCCTCGCCGTGGCCGTTGGCGACGTTAACGCGCACCTCTCAAAAAATGTCACGCGTACGTGTAGCGCAAGCTCTGTGATTGGTCAGTTTGGTAGCGCTGACGAGTGTGGGCGGAAGCGAGAGCCGCGTGCCTGATGCAGCGAGTGTTTACAAGTGTGGAGTCCCGTGAAGGAGCTCCGGATGGAGACTGTTGTTTTGTGTTTACCTTATGATTGAAGTTGTTGCACATCCGCCGGTTCACCCCTCAAAATGAGCGAATTTGAGCCACTTGTACATTAAGGAAGTGTTCAGAAAAAACAAAACACCAGCGAAGAAACTCGACACAGAGAAACATAAACACCTACTGCCAGCTAGCGTTTCGGAAGTGTATTGCAGAAAAAACTGAAACAGCGCGCAGAAGTATAAATGCACAGCTACGCGCAAGGCATACGCCGTGGGTTACGGCGATCACTTGACGCAGAAGTATAAACCAGGCTTGAGATGTTTTCAACTGCGTGCGCCCGCAAAGACGCAAGCGCGTTGCTCTGCTTGTGTGCGCATATTGTCAAATATTCTTACATTAGAAACAACAAACTTGCAAGCGGAAAAGACGAGATATGGGAACGGCCGCTGCTATAGTTAATCCGGTGTGCGGGCGTATTAGCCTCAGTGTACATACTTGGAACTTTAAACTAGGGCACAGTTGGCAACTTGGTTTAACTTTGTTTAACTGCAGCAGTTTCATTTTGTTCCGTGCAACAGAAATGCAGCTTAGAGAAGCCTTTACGATTAATTGTGACGAATTAAAGCGCAGTTAATAGTGAAATCGGCTAATCGTTGCAACCCTATTGATGATATCAGTGCATAGCACAAAAGGCCTTTTCTACAAACATATCCAAATATTTTCGGCTGCCCGTGCCACTCCCTGAATGTCAGGTGACTCACGCTCTGCGCAGCTTCTGCAGCTCGTGCTGTATTGAACAGATGTACGTCACTTCATAACTACTGTATAGCGGCCGTTTTTCGACTGAACTAAATTTATTTTTGATGTCTTGGTCACACTATTTGGAGGGCCGGAACAAATTGCCTCGGGGCCGGATTCGGCCCGCGGGCCGCCAATTGAATAGCCCTGATATATAGTAACTAACTAACTCCTTAGGAGCATTATCCATTATCGCCACCTACTGTATTTCACAAATATGGCGATCGAGACAGCCCGTGCCACGATTGCCATTCATTAGACTGTGAACAGTTTATGGTTTCCCATTTCAGTCATTATTTCATTATTATATCGTAACAATCATTTTAACATCTCTGCAGTTTCTGAACTCAAAATACGTAAATAAAAATAATTGGTTAAACACTTAAGAATTTATTCAAGTATCCACATACACAAAGAAAACAACAGACCGTCTAATTGTAGGATTAAGTGTAATAAACTCATTCAGGATCTTAATGTTGTCATACTTGGTTAAATCGTATTGTTGTAAAATATAAAAAACAAACAAAAATGTGTCACATTAAAATGAATTACTATAGATAATAATTTTAAATTAATACAGTTATAAACTGATTTAAACTACTATCTTTTACTAAACTGTAGCAATAAACTGTTAGTTATATATATATATATATATATATATATATATATATATGGGGGGGGGGGGGGATCACGGTCATACAGTTCAGGGGGAATGGAAGATCATACGAGGAACACCAAGTCTTCGCCTTGTGAACACGGTGAGAGATAAGCATGGGTTAACATCCAAATCCTCCGTTGGTGGTAACAGGCATAAAGTGCATGAGGGTGAATACAGATCTTCAGGTAAAGTAAAATAGTAAAGACACTTCCCTTTATCAGTGCGATGGGTATGAAGACTCAGAAATAACATCCATGGAAGAGGAGAAGATGAAGGAGCTTGTGTGAAGACAACATTTAACTTCAATACCGGCCGTTGAATGAACGGAGGAGGTAAAATTATATAGTGTCTGGGCTTAATGATGAACAGGTGCGGATGGTTAGTACTCAGGGGAATGTTCATGTGATTGGATGGGACTGGTTGGAGGTGGTGAAACATGATTGGGTGAGCAGAAACGAGCCGGGGATGTGACATATATATATGTATATATGTATATATATATATATATATATATATATATATATATATATATATATATATATATATATATATATATATATATATATATATATATATATATATATATATATATATATATATATATATACATACATACATATACACACATTAATTTGTTTGTATTGCTAAATTTGTTGCAACTATAATTACCACAGATTACCAGTACGTTATGGTTTAAAAACAATATATTACTTACTATAAATTACTATACTATTTAATGTGGGAAATCATTAATAAAAAAGTTATTAGAAAATTAAGCAAATAAATGCTATTAAATCGCTTGAGTAAAATATAGTGTTCACATTTATTAAATGTAAAAAGATTTTTATTACATATAAAGATGTATTATTGTCTATACATATTAACTCATTATAAATGAATCCATTATATAAATTAAAACTGTCCAATTTAGATCGGTCAGCAAGGCCAGCAAACGAGTGTCTGCTATATTGACTCTGTCAGATAATAATGACTGATCATCTATGATGACTGATAGAAAACTGATCAGTCTATTATATTGAATGGCCATCGGAAACAATGTTCCCCATTCGCCCGCCTCGATCGCAATATTTGTGAGACAGTAAACACTACTGTTTATTGTGTACAATATTTATCAATAATATATATATATATAAATATTTTGATGACGATGTCTGAGAAGACGTTAATAACATTAACATTCGTCGTAACCATATATGGTTTGCCTAGTTTGTGTGTGCTGGATTGTGTGTGCCTGAAATGTGTGTGGTTCTGCGGGCCTGCAGCTGGATATATTTTGAATTATTCGCCCCCCTTTAATTTTTTTTCCTTTTTTAAATAATTCCCAAATGATGTTTAACAGAGCAAGGAAATTTTCACAGTATGTCTGATAATATTTTTTCTTCTGGAGAAAGTCTTATTTGTTTTATTTTGGCTAGAATAAAAGCAGTTTTTAATTTTTTAAAACACATTTTAAGGTCAATATTATTAGCCCCTTTAAGCTATATTTTTTCTCAATAGTCTACAGAACAAACCATCATTATACAATAACTTGCCTAATTACCCTAACCTGCCTAGTTAACCTAATTAACCTAGTTAAGCCTTTAAATGTCACTTTAAGCTGTATAGAAGTGTCTTGAAGAATATCTAGTCAAATATTATTTACTGTCATCATGACAAAGATAAAATAAATCAGTTATTAGAGATGAGTTATTAAAACTATTATGATTAGAAATGTGTTGAAAAAATCTGCTCTCCGTTAAACAGAAATTAGGGGAAAAAATAAACAGGGGGGCTAATAAATCTGACTTCAACTGTTTGTATCCATCCATCCGTCTATCTAGTTTTCTTCCATATTTCCCCCATCCATCTAGATTATATCCATCCAACTATCTAGATCCATCCATATCATATCCGTCCATCCATCTATCTAGATTATATCTATCTATTAATATCATATTCATCCATCTACATTATATCAATCCATCCACCCATATCTTATTCATCCATCAAGAGTATATTCATCCATCCATCCATCTTTCTAGATGATATCTTTCTATCTATCCATCCATTTCTATCTATCTATCCAGACATATCACCCTGCAGCCCAAGACCAGTTACTCACTGAAGCTAAGCAGGGCTGAGCCTGGTCAGATGGATGGGAGACCACATGGGAAAACTAAGTTGCTGTTGGAAGTGGTGTTAGAGAGGCCTGCAGGGGGCGCTCAACCTGTGGTCTGTGTGAGTCCTAATGTCCCAATAAAAGTGAAGGGGACACTACACTGTCAGTGGGTGGCGTCTTTCGAATGAGACGTTAAACCGAGCTGCTGACTCTCTGTGGTCATTCAAAATCTCGTAAAGAGTAGGGGTGTAACCCCGGTCTCCTGGCCAAAGTCCCTCCATTGGCACTTACACATCATGGCCTCCTACTCATCCCCATCCACCGAATTGGCTCTATCACTGTCTCTCCACTCCACCAGTAGCTGGTGTATGGTGAGCATACTGGCGCCGTTGTCCTGTGGCTGCCGTCGCATCATCCAAGTGGATGCTACACACTGGTGGTGGTGTGGAGAGACTCCCCTCATGATTGTGAAGCACTAAGGGTGTTTGGCCATACACAATAAATGCGCTATATAAATACACATTACATTACATTACATCTATCTATCTATCCAATCCAGCCATCCTTCAAATACCATTATAAGGTTTTCTTTATAATCTATTTTGAGATAATGTTAAAAACAATTCTGTCAGAAAACAATGAGAATATTAAAAAGCAATATAAATGTGGAGCCCAAATTAACAAACAAATAAAGTCATGTGACTGACTAAATCACTCATTTATATAAACATAAGTTAGTCTAACTGCATTTTCCCAGGTAGACTGTACTAAATTCAGATTTTCCAGCCGCTGAGAGGAATTCAGCATTGAGAGACTGTAGAATTCATTACAGCAGCAATAACAGCATCATCTCCAGCAGTGCTTCATGCTAAAATCATTCAGCTGAACCAACAAGACTCCATAAACCTTTGCACATTCTTATCCTGTGTCTTCTCCATCCTGCACGCTCAAGTCTCTGTGTGTGTGTCTGTGTGTGTGAGAGAGAGTGTGTGTGTGTGTGTGTGTTTAAGGGCCGTCAGGTCAGTTTGTTTTGAAATAATGTACTGTTTTGTTCTGCATTTATTTGAAAATTTTTTGTAAGGTTACAAATAACTTTACTGTAAATTTAGTTGTAATGTAAGGAGTGCACAAAAAATGCTGCATGTAATTGTAACAAAATTAAATAAACTAAACTTGATAAACCTTTGCACATGATTTCCCTGTGTCTATTCCATCCTACACACTCACATTATGGCCCGTCACTGTTGCCAACTATTTTCAACGAAAAGGCGCTAAGCTCTGCCCGAAAAGTCGCTAGATTACGTCATACGCTAATTTGCATATTACTGACGTCATCACGTTCTACCATTTCTGTTTAACAGCCCATGGTAAATAAATGGGGTATTTCAAGAGTTCACACTTAGCTGATGATTGATTATAAAGCAAGTTTGGCATGCTGTCCCGGGAGAGAGCCCTGAGCCCAAAAGGTCCTTGAGCCCTGGGCTCCCTCCCGTTTGCAGGGCGAGAGGGGAGCTTTGAGCTCAGGTAGATCTCGAGAACTCCCCTGTCGTAGTGATTGAAGAGCAGATAGTAGTTCTCTTTAACGAGATAGATACTAGGTAGGGAGCAAGTCTATAGTGTTGATTAGTCAATAACTTAGGTTGCATGTTTTTAATCGGTGGGAGGAAACCGGAGAACCCGGGGGAAACCCACGTGAGCACGGGGAGAACATGCAAACTCCACACAGAAATGCCCGCTGGTTTGGTAAAGCCTAGCACCATTGACGTTCTTGCTGTGAGGCAACAGCGCTAAGCGCTGGGCCACCGTGTCACCCATCTAGGAAGGAGGAGGAGTAGGGGTGGGAGGGGGGATTCTTCAAATCGAAGATGACTGTAGTAAGAAACCCTGGCTCTTTATAGTGGGTTAGGGATCGTCTGATTGGTTGGTCATGCGTGGTTAATGCGTAACCAGCCGTGTTCAATCATAATCACGTGATCCTCTCGAAATTAGTTTATTAATAAACTTCACTTATATTTGCACTACGCTTTATGCAAGCATGTCAATTTAACTAAATTGATTGCTGTTTGAATACAGTATATCATTAGAGATGAGTAGTGAATTTGCAGTAATCTCTCAGACGTAATAAACTCAGACAAGTTCTGAAACTCTCACTTAAAACATCTCTGATTGTGAACAAGACAAGAATAAACCGTCAAATCAAATTGTTAAAATAAAGGAGAAGCAGATCGGTTTGACTGTACAAGGGAAATACCTTCACACTGCCGGTGCTAAATCATTTGCCGTCGGTATGCAGAGGGGTGATCTGCTGTCAGGCTGAAGGTGGGAGAGGCTGCTGTACGAGGACTGGGCCGCCTGTCAGTGCTCTGAGGCGGGGGAGGGGCCGGCGGCATCACCCGCAGCTCGTTGAGAATAGTAGGAACGGTAAAGTAATGGACAAATGACAGTCTATAAAAATCTCCAGTAACACACAAAAAAAGTCGCTAAATTTGTCGCTAGTCGCTTTTTTGAAAATTTGTCGCTAGGGGGGTCTGAAAAGTCGCTAAGTTAGCAACACTGTGGCCCGTTTCCACTGAGTGGTACGGTTTGGTATGGGTCACCTTTATCAGGCTTGTGTCTCTCTCCACTGCCAAAAGGGTACCAATGTAATGAAATGTCTAGAGTTTCAGTCAATGTCACCCTCGCTCAAGAAAATGTCACAGTAAAGCTGTACGGGTCGTTCACATACAGCAGGGGTCATCAACTATATTTGTCAGAGGGCCAGTTTTTTACTAAACAGTCTCCTTAGGGGACGGACCCCCAAGAGGAAAATCAAATAAAAATCTAATTTTGGCTTAACATTATGTTTAATGTTTATACTTTTCAATTTCATGAAAGCATTTGATTCAGGCTCCCATCACCTATACCACAGTCAACCACTAGGAGTGATAGATATTTTGCCTCAACTCAATTAGGCTAATAAGTCATCAAGGGGAAATGTAACTTTAGCCATTGATTAAGCACTGTGAGTAGCCCGTTTCAGCATTGAGATTTGAATTCAAGCCCACTTAACGTTTCATTTGATGTGCCAACATTATTTGTGACCTGTTTTGTTCTGGTACCAGGTTATTTATTTACCATGCTATCTTACGTTGAGCCAGATTGTTTTTCCTCCTTTTATTTAGACCTGAGGCAGACATCCCAAGTCTCCCGGAAGTTCTGTCAGTCTCCCCGAAATGCATAGAGACTCCCGGATGCCTCCCGGCTACACCCCACCCGGTCTTCACTTATGCTAAAACCTGTTTGAAACAATAAATGCTTAACACCGCATAAGTGGGACTGCGGCCCTCCAGGAATTGAGTTTGACTCCCCTGACGTAAAGTGTGTCTCTGTGTTTAAGGCCGTACTCACACTATGTACAGTTGCGTTGAATCGGGCCAAAGCACGCTTGTCCCCCCTCCCGTCTCCCCCGACGGCCCGCACTCACATTACATTCGGGCCTGGGCACGCTTACGTCATCGATGACGCTCTGTTCAGTTTAGGAAGAGAAGCGCTTTCGCTCAGCACAGTTGAAATTTCTTTAGTTATATCGTTTAAGTCGTTTGATATGCGGTGACACGCAGTCTAATATTTCGCCGAACAGATCAGCCACTTTTGACGCTCCTAAAGTCCTCGTGCTGCAGGAATTAGGAAGTTTGCTGAAGGCGCAGCTGTCGTGCAGTGAGGGGTTTGCGTCTTTAATAAACTACGACAGTTTGCGTTCATTGAACAGCACGAATGATTAATTAATCCATATGAAACAGTCCCTTAAAAGTCACGTCTTGCTTTCAGTTTTGGGCTTAGGCACGCTTGCACTCACACTGTAAGCGTACCGCGCCTGAGCCCAAGTGAACCGCGCTCAGGCCCAACCGGGCCAGGGCCGGCCAAGTGAACCGTGCTTGAGCCCAGTTCAGAGCACTCACACTTCTCAAACGATCCGAGAAACGGGCCTGGGCACGGTTCGGATAGCATAGTGTGAGTACGCCCTAAGGTCCAACAGGGCCACTTGTTTTGAAATAATGTACTGTAGTAAATCCTGCTATATCAAAATGTAAAAGAAAGTAACCTATAAAAAAATCAATCTTTTTAAGACTATAAATATCTTTACTAAAACTTTGCACATCTTACACGCTCTCTCGTATTAAAGCTCAAGTGTGTGTATGTCTTGAAGACACTGTTGTAAATCCAGATGCATCAAAATTTCAAAGAAAGAAAGAAAGAGGGACAGAAAGAAAAAAGCAACAAGATTTATTTGAAATGGGCGATGCAGTGGCGCAGTAATTAGTGCTGAAGCCTCACAGCAAGAAGGTCGCTGGTTCGAGCCTCGGCTGGGTCAGTTGGCGTTTCTGTGTGGAGTTGGCATGTTCTCCCTGCGTTCGCATAGGTTTCCTCCGGGTGCTCCGGTTTCCCCCAGAGTCCAAAGACATGCGGTACAGGTGAATTGGGTAGGCTAAATTGTCCGAGTGTGAATGAGTGTGTATGGATGTTTCCCAGAGATGGGTTGCAGCTGGAAGGGCATCCGCTGCGTAAAAACATATGCTTGGCGGTTCATTCCGCTGTGGCGACCCTGGAATAATAAAGGGACTAAGCCGAAAAGAAAATGAATTAATGAATAAATTTATTTGAAATCTTGACTGTCACTTTCGGTGTAATGTAAGGGAAAAAATGCTGCATGAAAATAATCCAAAATAAACTAAATTAAACACAAACAGGACTCTATAAACCTTTGCACATCCTGCACGCTCCCGCATTAGAGCTCAAGTCCACGTACAAGTGTGTGTGTGTGTGTGTGTGTTTAAGGGCCGACAGGTCACACAGAGTAACCTGAGAGCTCTGACCTCGTGTCCAGCTGAATCTAAGAGGAACCGGCCCTTTAAAAGCTCACATTTAGAGCCTGTGTGTGTGTGCAGATCAGTGACAATATCCAGGACCCGAGTGAGACACATGCTATTGCTGATGTATTTAAGGTCTTCTGGTGTGAGATAGCACTTCTGAGATTCCAGAGAGTGAATGAGATCCAGACTCCAGGCGGTCTGCGCTCGTCTCTCTGACCCGCTCTTGACTCCCAGTGTTTGTGTTCTCCCAGAAATCAGGGTGGCGGCAAACATCCCGGATCCCGACCGCTCGTTTGTTTGTTTGCATTGCTGTCGTCTTTATTCATGAGGCACACTCAATTATACCGGACACTGACACACTTTGGGTGAAGCTGGTAAACTGATCAACTCTATTATTGGGCTCATTTGCATAACTTAAAATGCATATTCTGCTATATGCACATGAACTTTTAATTTCAGCCAGTCACCCTCAGCGCTTCTGGTGAACAGTCTTTCCATTATAAAATAGGTCTGATTTCTTTAAAAATCGCTGATCTTCACAGCCTGATAGATATATGACATAAAGTTAGTCTCAGAACAGACAAGAAGCACTGCATTAAACTCCATTTTCCCTCGCCATCTCTTTAAAACATGACAATTTATTTAACCCCAGTATATTTAATGGAGTTTCTGTGCTCACCTGCGGATCCTGACGGCACTTACACGTTTTTTTTTAATCTCCTTTACACTTGAACAACTAAATGAATGCATTGTAATTACATTACAACATCGATGTTGTAAAAGAAACCTAATGAAATTGAAAATAGTCCCAATAATCTTTCACCGGAAGTTTATCATCGGCTGAAAAACACTAGCTGTGCATATAGCCCATTCTACAAACACCTGAGGAGATTTTTCTGAATGAATGATATGCAAATGGAAGATATAGCTTGAATTAGATTTAATTAAATCAGAAATTTTAGGATGGACATTACATAAATAAATGCATATTCAAGAGTTCACACTTAGCTGATGATTTATCATAAGCTTGTTTGGCATGCCGTCCCAGGACAGAGCCCTGAGCTAAAGGGATCCTCGAGCCCAGGGCTCCCTCCCATTCACAGAGCTTGAGGGGAGATTGAGCTCAGGAAGATCTCAAAAACTCACCGGCCGAAGTGGCTTAGGTGAACTTCTTTTGAGAAGGAAAGATACTGATGCTGGGAGCTAGACAAAGTGCCCGTTCGGCTTAGTCTGCTATGTATAATGCATGTACAGTGCATTCAGAAAGTATTGATAGCGCTTCAGTTTTTCCACATTTTTTTTTATGTTACAGCCTTATTCCAAATTGGATTAAATTCATTGATTTCCTCAACATTCTACACACAATCCCCCATAATGACAATGTGAAAAAAGAGTTTTTGAAATTGTTGCATATTTATTAAAAATAAAAAAGCTGAAGAATCACATGGACATCAGTATTGACAGCCTTTGGCGTGAAGCTCTAAATTGAGCTACATTCTGTTTCCACTGATCATTCTTGAGATGTTTCAAGAGCTTCATTGGAGTTCACCTGTGGTCAATTCAGTTGATTGGACATGATCTGAAAAGGCCTACACCTGTCTATATAAGGGCCCAGGGTTGACAGTGCATGTCAAAGCACAAACCAAGCATGAAGACAAAGGAATTGTCTGTAGACCTCAGAGACAGAATTGTCTCGAGGCACAAGTCTGGGGAAGGTTACAGAAACATTCCTGCTGCTCTGAAAGTTCCAGTGAGCACAGCGGCCTCCATCATCCATAAGTGGAAGATGTTTGAACCACCAGGACTCTTCCTAAAGCCGTCCGGCCATCTAAGCTGAGTGATTGGGGGAAAAGGGCCTTAATCAGAGAGGTAATCAATAACCTGATGGTCACTCTGTCTGAGCTCCAGCATTCTTCTGTGGAGAGAGGAGAACCTTACAGAAGGACAACCATCTGTGCAGCAATCCACCAATCAGGCCTGTATGGTAGAGTGGCAGGACGGAAGACACTCATCGTCTGGAGTTTGCCAAAAGGCATCTGAAGGACTCTCAGACCATAAGAAACTAAACTCTCTGGTCTGATGAGACTCAAATTGAACTCTTTGGAGTGAACGCCAGGCGTTACGTTTGGAGAAAACCAGGCAGCGCTTATCACCAGGCTAATACCATCCCTACAGTGAAGCATGGTGGTGGCAGCATCATGCTGTGGGGATGTTTTTCAGCAGCAGGAACTGGAAGACTAGTCAGGATAGAGGGAAAGATGAATGCAGCAATGTACAGAGACATCCTGAATGAAGACCTGCTTCAGAGTGCTCTTGACTTCAGACTGGGGCGACGGTTCATCTTCCAGCAGGACATTGACCCAAAGCACACCGCCAAAATATCAATAGAGTGGCTTCACAACAACTCTGTGAATTTTCTTGAGTGGCCCAGCCAGAGCCCAGACCTAAATCCTATTAAACATCTCTGGAGAGATCTGAAAATGGCTGTACATCGTCGCTTCTCATCCAACCTGATAGAGCTTGAGAGGTACTGCAAAGAGGAACGGGCAAAAATTCCCAAAGACAGGTGTGTCGAGCTTGTGGCATCATATTCAAGAAGACTTGAGGCTGTAATCGCTGCCAAAGGAGCATCAACAAAGTGTTGAGCAAAGGCTGTGAATACTGATGTACATGTGATTTTACGGGTCTTTAATTTTAATAAATTTGCAACAATTTCAAAAACTCTTTCTTCACATTGTCATTATGGGGGATTGTGTGTAGAATGTTGAGGAAATCAATGAATTTAATCCATTTTGGAATAAGGCTGTAACAAAAAAATGTGGAAAAAGTGAAGCGCTATCAATACTTTCCAGATGCACTGTATCTTTGGATGGAGGGAGGAAACCGGGGAAAACCCGCACGGACATGGAGAATATGCAAACTCCACACAGAAACACCAACCGGCCTGGCGAGGACCAGGGCTGGCGGTGTTCTTGGTGTGGGGCAACAGTAATAACCACTGGGCCGCCGTGCCACCCAACATATGAGAAAAAGGAGAAGCGGAGGAAGGGTTTTTTTTCCAGACGAAGATAAATGTGGAATGAAGACTGTGGTTATATCTAGTAACTTACGAATCATATGATTGGAGGATCATGATTAGCTAATGCGAGACCGGCTGTAGTAAATCATAAACACGTGATCCTCTCGAAATTAGTTTATAAATAAACTTCCCTATAAAAAAAGCTAATCAAAAAGACATTTCTCAAGGAAAAGGTTATATTGCAAGAAATAACTTTATGGCCGTTTTTCACACCTTTTCTGAGAACATTAAAAAAACTAATAATAATAAAATATGCAAGATTTATGCATTTCATTTGCATATAAAATGTCCATGAAATATTGTTATTCTGTTATTCGCAGACGATGCTGTTCTGTTGGCTTCATCGAACATGGACCTTCAGCATGCACTGGGGCGGTTTGCTGCTGAGTGTGACGCAGCAGGGATGAGAATCAGCACCTCCGAGTCCGAGGCCATAGTCCTCCACAGGAAAGAACAGAAGTGTCTTGAAGAATATCTAGTCTAATATTATTTACTGTCATCATGGCAAAGATAAAATAAATCAGTTATTAGAGATGAGTTATTAAAACTATTATGATTAGAAATGTGTTGAAAAAAATCTGCTCTGTGTTAAACAGAAATTGGGGAAAAAAATAATTCAGGGGGGGCTAATAATTCAGGGGGGGCTAATAATTCAGGGGGGGCTAATAATTCTGACTTCAACTGTATACTTTTTGAGTGCTGACAAGCAGAAAAGCTGTGTAAAAAAAGGAGCCACAACTCTCTTAAACATCTTCAGAATGTCCAGCAAGTGCTCTGGTTTGGCGCTGGACTGTCATGATGTTGACACTGCAGTAAATGATGGTTTCCCTCTGACGGAGAGATCCTCAGACCTCAGTGGGAGACGCATGAGCAGATAAGATCAGCAGCGAAACTACTCCGTAAACACCATCATGTGTGTGTGTGTAAGGATGGGTTCATCAAGTCAAGCATCACTCGACTACAGCTCATTTTAGGGGGAGTTTTAAACCTTCAACACTGCAATGCTTCATCCCAATTGGTGGCTCAGTGGTTAGCACTGTCGTCTCACAGCAAGAAGGTCGCTAGTTTGAGTTCCAGCTGGGCCAGTTGGCATTTCTGTGTGGACTTTGCATGTTCTCTCAGTGTTGGCGTGGGTTTGCTCTGGGTGCTCCGGTTTCCCTCACAGTCCAAACACATGCGCTATAGAGGAATTGATGAACTAAATTGGCCGTAGTGTATGAGTGTGTATGTGAATGTGTGTGTTTGGGTGTTACGATCTATAGAACAAAAATCATTGGTTTTATTTTATTTGACATTTTTGTATTTACAGTATGAGGGAAAAGCTCCGTTATGGATGTGATCGATGTGAAATCGGCACTTGCGTGACAATGGTAAATCAAATATAATTGTTTGAAAACAATGACAGAGACATTGTTGAGTATTTTTACAGTAGTGTCAAATACCTGCTAACACAAGGGTTTCGCTATTTTGGCGAACTTTCAATTTTTTTATGGCACGGTTGACTTTTGTATGCAATTGCTCTGCTTTTCCTTTCAGAACTGACGCAGGACTAGATTGAGCGGGAGATTCACTTGGTTAGCTGCACAAGCTTAACTAGCAAATCTGCAGGAATCTCATTAAAGCGCTCCTGAAGTCTAGACTCGCTCATCACACAACAAATAAAGTCCAGAAGAGCGTCTGTAATCCTTTAATAATGCTACACAGTACTTTCATAAAAAAATAAATAAATAAATAAATCAAGGATAAATAATTCGATAAATAACAATTGAAATTTGACTTTCTGGTTACAGAAGATGGTGCTTGAAAGGTCAGGAGTTCAATTCTCAGGGAATTTGCATCTATATATTTTGAAATCTTTTAAAGTACTTGGGTGGAATGGTGGCTCAGTGGTTAGCACTGTGGCCTCACAGCAAGAAGGTCGCTGGTTCGAGTCCCGGCTGGGCCAGTTTGAGTTTCTGAGTTTGCATGTTCTCCCGGGTGCTCCGGTTTCCCCCACAGTCCAGACACATGCGCTTTAGGGGAATTGGATGAACTAAGTGCATGAGTGTGTGTGTAACAGTGTTGTGCAAGTTACTTCCAAACTTTAATACATTTCAGTAATACGTTACTGTAATACATTACTTTTGTAACGCATTACTCCCAACACTGCTGTGTAAATGTGAGTGTATGGGTGTTTCCCAGTACTGGGTTGCGGCTGGAATGGCATCCGCTGCATAAAACATATGCTGGAATAGTTGGCGGTTCATTCCGCTGTGGCGACCTCTGAAATAGAGACTAAGCTGAAGGAAAATTATTGAATAAAAGTTCTACCAGAAAGACTTTTTAGGAGGCAGATAAACTTAACATTTATTGAGAATTGTTTGGATAAATGAGAGTTCGTTACTGCCCTTTTATGAAGTCCTTTAGCGTAAGCCCCGTCTGTGGTGCAGAACTCTGGATGAGCTGGCAGATCCTGCCTGAAGATGAAGGCAAGGCGAAGCCAACCCCCTGAGTGGAGACGAGGCCGACCTGGTGGTGGTGGTAATGGGAAGGATGGAGGGAAAGGTCACTTGAGTACAGTGAAACAGATTGTTTAGATGGGCTTATACAGTATGTGGTGTGCTTGGTTGTTACACTGGCTGCCTGTTAAGTTTCGTATTGAATTTAAAATATTACTCCTTACCTATAAAGCTTTAAATAATCGAGCTCCTGTTTATCTAACCAACCTCCTGTCTCGCTACAACCCAACCCGCTCTTTAAGATCTCAAAACTCAGGGCTTCTGGTAGTACCTAGAATATCAAAGTCGAGTAAAGGAGGTCGAGCCTTCTCATTTATGGCCCCTAAACTCTGGAATAGTCTGATAATGTCCGAGGCTCAGACACACTCTCGCTCTTCAAAACTAGATTAAAGACCTATCCTTTTAGCAAAGCATACACTCAATGCATTACATAGCGGTATGACGCATGATGTGCCCCACACATGATTTTGCTTCTCGTTTATATACACTACGAACAGCAGCTATGCCAATTATTCTCTTTATTCTGTATTTCCACCTGGGGGTACTCATCTTGAGGCCCTCAGACTACGCAGTGCCACTAACGCGATCCGAAACCAGCACGAGATGATCCCAAGGTTTTCTGGACCAGGCCGTATCCTGAGCAGCTGCTGTGGTGGTCATCGTGGAGTGAGAGCATGACTGACTCCTGTGATGCTCCAAGGAAAGACGAGTCTTCGCTGAGGTCCAGCTTCCTGCGCCTAGACTGCAGCTCTGCACAAGACGTTTGGCCATAGGAGAAATGGTCGTGCCCAACTGAGCCTGGTTTCTCTCGAGGTTTTTTAAATATTCGCTTTCACCAATTGGTGAAGTCTTTTCCTCGCCGCTGTCGCCACTGGCTTGCATGGTTCGGGATCTGTAGAGCTGCGCATCGATGGATTTGCTCTTCAGTGTTTGGATCCTCAGTAGTGATTATTAACCCACACTGAACTGAGCTAAACTGAACTGAACTTAATCTCTGAAAACTGAACTGACACTGTTTCAATTCACTATAATCTTCCATGTGAAGCTGCTTTGACACAATCTACATTGTATAAGCGCTATACAAATAAAGATGAATTGAATTGAATTGAATTATAGGCTGAGGAGATAATTATTATGAATGACGTGACTTATCAGTCTTCCTGGCAGATCTATCGCTAAAGCTTTCATTACTTTTTGTTCATTTATCTGTGATGCGAGAGTCTAAATATATTTAGTCTTTGTCTTACACACTTCTGAGAATGAATTTTGTGAATAAGCACAATCCACTGCAGCGGGGGGAAATATGATCATTTTATTTCTCTTTTCCCTGTTTTTGAGTGTCTGTCTTGATTTTTGAATTAATTTTTTGTGTACACACTTTGATAAACCTTTGCATTTTTTAAAATCTCTACAAATAAACTTTGATTTGAAAGTGCACATTAATTCATTTTATTAACAAATGTTTTAGAGTAAATGTATAATTGCTCAGGATGTCACATTGGCACAGTGGGCTACACAAGAAGCAAGAAGGTCTCTGGGTCGAGCCTCGGCTAGGTCAGTTGGCATTTCTGTGTGGAGTTTGCATGGGGTCAGGAGTGGGCAAACTTGATCCTGGAGGGCCGGTGTCCTGCATAGTTTAGCTCCAACACTAATCCAACACACCTGAACATGCTAATTAGTGCCTCCATGATAACTAGAAATCTATAAGCAGGTGTGCTTGATTGGAGTTGGAGCTAAACTGTGCAGGACACCGGCCCTCCAGGACCGAGTTTGCCCACTCCTGCTCCGGTTTTCACCACAGTCCAAACACATGCGCTATAGGGGAATTGGGTAGGCTAAATTGTCCATAGTGTATGAGTGTGAATGAGTGTGTATAGGGCTGGGCGATATGGCAAAAACAAAAATCTAGATTTTTTCATAAAGTTTGACCGATTCACGATTTCGATTTTTTTATTTTTTATTTGCTGTGTAACTATAGTCAACTTAAAACATTACAACAACATGACTGAAGTAACAATCTCTTTATAAGTAACTTGAAAAAGCATCTGGTTAAGGAACATGTATTTTTAATGGCCATACATACATAAATTGGTCAACAAGGTGTAGCCTATTACATTCCTAAATTCCTGCTTCACGTTTTAGAAAATATTTGTGTGTAGCTACACCACCCAGTATATATTAAAGACCACCGTGAACAACAAAAAACCCCACAGAAACCTGTTACATATCTATCTATATTTAAATGTCTATCTTATATTTAACTGAAGCGTATAACAGCCTATAGCTGAAATGTTGGAAATTGCTCAATTTATTTTTATAAAACATTTGTCAAAACGTATTGATAATTTTTTGGAGTAAAAACAATACCGACATTTAAGAGTCCATATTTATTTTATTTATTCATTCATTTGACTTGTTTATTGGTGCATATATGGGTTATGATTTAATTCATAGCTACAGTACGTTGGACAGCTACTGTGCCACTCCGTAAAGCTTTCAAGCAAAAGTCCAAATTAAAGAAAGATTTGACTTTCTGCGGTGACAGACGACATTCACAACACGCCGTAACCGTCCTTCAGGTGGTGCGCGGGTATAAAATACTAAACCAGACGTCTGGGCTTTGAATTAGGTGCAATTATTTCCTCGTTGTTCAAAGAGTCTGCAAGTTCGTGTCCATGGATATATGTTGTTGTTGATTCGATGTGCAGCAGGAAAAAAAGGCTTTCAGCAGTGCGTGTAGTCGCTGGTAAAGTTCTCACCCAGATCAGAGCGATCTGTGCTACCGAATACAGCACAGCATGCAATAAACTCACGCTCAGTCAGGCGAAGTAAAGGTCTCATTGCCTATATGTCAATCAAATTAATTAAGCTCTAGCCACGAATAAAACTTTTAGCCTATTTTATTATTTTGTGTAATGTATATAGTGTAATCAGGGCCGGAGCAAGCTGAACTGGCGCTCTAGGCGAACAGCAATCCCGTCGCCCTCAACCCGAAAGTGAAATAGAAACTTGCCGGTTTGCGGATGAAAGTGAGGACCGGGAGGGGGTAGGTGTCGCGGATAAAAGTAAGGACCGGGGGGTTCTCGCTCACTATTCTGCCTAGGTCGCCTCTATGGATGCGCCAGCCCTGAGTGTAAAGCTGGATTTATATTTTCGCCTGTCGCTGCATCACGCGCCTCCGCTGACTGCGCGCGCACCTCTCAACAATGGGCTAGCGCCCTTGCGGTGAGCCAGCTGTGGCCGCGACGTCAACACACAGAATCTATCAGCACAATTCAGCACGGTTGTCTAACAGTTTAGAACGGTTTGGCACGATAGTGGAAAAGCTGCTTTAATATTTTTATTAAAAAAAAATAAAAAAAATTTCGCAATACCTCGATTTTATCAAAAATTAAATCGTCTTCAAATGTAAATTCGAATGAATCGAAAAAAATAAAAATAAAAATCGCCCAGCCCTAAGTGTGTATGGATGTTTCCCAGTGATGGGTTGCAGCTGGAAGGGCATCCGCTGTGTAAATCATATGCTGGATAAGTTGGCGGTTCATTCCGCTGTGGCAACACCAGATTAATAAAGGGACTAAGCCAAAAAGAAAGTGAATGAATGAATATTATAAACATCTTAAATTGATGAAACTTGCACATTTATATCTAAAAAAATATTTATTCATCTTCATTAACAGCTAATGGAAATAAAGTTGTTCATGTTAACTCACAGTCCACCAACTAATGTAAACAAGCATGACTCTGGATACTAATAACACATCAGTAAATGTTGAACTATGATTCATAAATGCTGTACAGGTTCATTATTAGTTCATGTTGATAAACACATTAACAAACATTAACTAATGAAACCTAATTATTAAGTGTGACCCAAACAATTTCATTAATAATAATAATGTTGTTTTTTAGATTTAACTATGCAGTGTGCAACATTATACATTTACAATAAGAAAATCTAATTTAAATTACATTAAACTAGTACATGTCAGATTATTGATAATCCATACAATAAATCTGCATATATGTGTATTGTTCCGGTTTATTCTGAACAAACGAGATAAATAAACTAATTAATAATTCAACTGAGCAGCACCTGACTGAGTAAACCCTCACAGTAGTTTCCTATTGAAAGGATAACGCTAATGTTCAGTGTTTTGCTACTCAAAGTAGCCATCGTGCACTTAAGTTCATTAACGTTTTCGATTCAGAAGGCCAAGCAGCTGTTGTTGATTGGCTTTGATTAGTCTGTAATAGGCTGGATGCTAAGTCTAAGCCACAAGAAGGTGAGAGTAAGCCGAGCTTTTTCTAATTCAGCCTAATAACACACGTGTCTTGTGGCTTCAATGCAACCTGTCAGACGGAAATGCTTATAAACACACAGTGCTGTACAATGCACTCTCACAAATAAAGGTACTGGTTTCAAAACACCACTTTTGTACCGTACAGGTCCACATTTGTACCTTTTAAGGTAAATATCAATACCTAAAATGTACAAATGTGTACCTCATAGTACCTTAAAGGTACTGTAAGTTTTTGACTCTTCTAAAGCATAAAAATCCCATAATATGTTTGCCAACCCTGCTGAAAAATCCAGCTTAAACCAGCCTAAGCTGGTTGGCTGGTTTTAGCTGGTCGACCAGCCTGGTTTTAGAGGGGTTTTGGCCATTTCCAGGCTGGTTTCCAGTCATTTCCAGCCTGGTCTTAGCTGGTCAGGCTGGAAAATGACCAGCTTAAACCAGCTAAAACCAGCTTGACCAGCCTGGTTTAAGCTGGACATAGCTGGTTTTGGCTGGTCAAGCTGGTTTTAGCTGGTCAACTCCCAGCCTGACCAGCTAAAACCAGGCTGGAAATGGCTGGACACCAGCCTGGAAATGGCCAAAACCCCTCTAAAACCAGGCTGGTCGACCAGCTAAAACCAGCCAACCAGCTTAGGCTGGTTTAAGTTGGATTTTTCAGCAGGGAAAAAACGATTTGTTGTACTCTTTCCCATTCACTGTGCTCTGAGTTTACCAAGTATGACTACTCCTGCTGCTGAGAAACACGGAAATGTGAAAAGGCTCCATGCTGAAGACATGACTCTGATAATCCGACACACTTGACCTGTGCTTGAGCTGTCATCGGTGGTTCTGTCTACTTTAAAGTCAGACTGCTTTTAGAGATTTTAAAGTCCTCATGTAAACAAGTCATGCAGGATGAAAATAGCTGGAAAGCAGAAAAGCCCCACTTTGAAGCAGATCAAATGTTTGGATGTAAAATAATTACTTGAAAACCTCGAAGGGTGTTTACATGACAACTGCATACTGAAAATAGATTTTGTTTTTCCTTTGCACTTCTCAATAGCTTCACATACAGATGACAGTGGGTATGTTTACATGCAGCCAAACAATACGATTGTAAAATATTTATGTAGACACCTTAAATCAGGGCTATTCAATTGGCGGCCCGCGGGCCAAACCCGGCCCCCGAGGCAATTTGTTCTGGCCCTCCAAATAGTGTGACCAAGACATCAAGAATAAATTTGGTTCAGTCAAAAAACGGCCGCTATAGTTATGAAGTGACGTGCGTCTGTTCAATACAGCATGAGCTGGGCAGAGCGTGAGTCACCTGACAGTGGCGAGAGCAGCCGAATACATTTGAATATGTTTGTAGAAATGTTTTTTTGTACAATGCACTGATATTGTTATTAGGGATGCAACGATTAACCGATTTCACTATTAACTGCGCTTTAATTCGTCACGGTTGATTAATCGTAAAGGCTTCTCTAAGCCGCATTTCTGCATTTCTGTTCTGCCGCACGAAACGAAACTGCTGAACAAAGTTACGCCAAGTTGCCAACTGTGCGCTAGTTTAAAGTTCCGAGCTTGTCCACCGAAGCTAATACGCACGCACACTGTAATAACTATAGCCGCGGGCCGTTCCCATATCACGTCTTTCCCGCGCACAAGTTTGTTATGTCGTAAGAATATATGCCAATATGCGGGCGCAAGTGGAGCAACGCGCTCGCGGCTGTCTGGGCGCACGCAGTAGAAAACATCTCATGCTGTAACGGTGAGAGTTGTGCTTAGCTTTCAGTGCAATGTAAACAAAAGACATGTTAGACGAACTATTATTAAAATGATTATGTATGTATGAACGCAGATGATAACAACAGTTAATCTAAATATTGGCGCCGACCTTCATAACAATTATTATTATATTATTTTCTCCCGTTCCTCTCTATAAACACACACATAATTAAATTGTGCAGCCCTATAAGCACAGAAAAACCTTCAGCATAAAAACTATTACTAATGAAAATGCTTTTTAAAGGTTTTTTAATATTAGTTAGGGATGTCCAGATCTAAATCTAGCTAATATAAAGCTTACATTTACATTAGACGTGATAACTGTGAAACACTGATTATTCTTCACACTATATAATCGTACAACCAAAATCTATAATTGTTGCATCCATAATTGTTATGCAGTTCAAAACAGAACATATGAACGTATCTGAATGTAGAAGAAGCCTGCTTAAGCAATACACTGATTTTGTTGTGCTGTGAAATACAACATTTGAATGTTTGTTAAAAAAAACTTATTGTACAATGCAGTGATATTATATAGTTACAAAATACAATATATTAACATTTTAATGTAGACAAATACAACGTGGGTGTCTAAAGAAGCAAAAATACATCATTGGCTCTTAAATGCAGTTGTGTCATCATTTATATTGCAAGTCATATCTCTCCGGCCCTTCGTTTGGGATGCTTTTCATGAACTGGCCCCCGTGACAAACTAATTGAATAGTCCTGCCTTAAATGATCCGATTGAGCTCAATCCAAGTTCAAATTTCGATCCGATTTAAAGGGGTGATTTACTTCTTTTGTAATCTAATCCAACAGCAAAACAAATGACCATGTTAACGTTTGAATTCCACTATCAATCGTATCCAGAAGTCTCACTCTAAAAGAAAAATGTTCTTCGGTATTCGTTGGCTCATAATCACAGGAGAACCAATTTATGTGCTATATAGAACCTACAGTTGAAGTCAGAATTATTAGCCCCCCTATGCATTTGTTTTTCTTTTTTTAATATTTCCCAAATGATGTTTAACAGAGCAAGGAAATTTTCACAGTATGTCTGATAATATTTTTTCTTCTGGAGAAAGTCTTATTTGTTTTATTTCGGCTAGAATAAAAGCAGTTCTTAATTTTTAAACCCATTTTAAGGTGAAAATTATTAGCCCCTTTAAGCTACATATTTTCTTGACTTCACACAGAAACAGCAACGCGTGCGTCATGACATCACTTTGTTGCATAAACGCTATTGGTTAAATGCCAGCAAAGTAGAACACAGAAGCAGCTTGAAGCAGAAAGTGCGAGTATGGCTGCAGTCTGGAGGTATTATAAAGTTAATGACAGAATTGTCATAGCAAACTGTGAGATATGTAAACTTGGGATTGCCTGCCAGGTATTTTAAGCTGAGGGGGTGTTTGTTTTTAGATTAGATTAGATTTAGATTCAACTTTATTGTCATTACACATGTACAAGTACAAGGAAACGAAATGCAGTTTAGGTCTAACCAGGAGTGCAATAGCAGCAAGTGCAGGATACAGGTATAAGTTATAAAGTGCAGTTATAGAAAAACTATGGTGATATTTACAAATGGATGTACTATGACATTATATACAGGTTGTGTTAGCTATGAACAGAGATTTACAATAGATGGATATATGTACAGGTTGCTATTAATAATCAAAAGTGTGCAGATAGATAAAAATAATTACAAATGTAAATGTGCAGTGGGTGTGTACAGTTCAAATAAATAAATCCGTGCAATGTAGTGCAATGAATATGTGCAATTTTTAAATGTGCAAATGTTAAATAGTGCAGTGATTATGAGGAGTATAAGGTATGAGGAGAGTGGGGGTGTATCAGGGGGGGCAAAAGAGTCAGTGGGGGGGCAGAGTTCAAAAGGGAGACAGCTCTGGGGAAGAAGCTGTTCCTTAGTCTACTGGTATTTGTCCGGGGGAGCCTGAAGCGCCTGCCAGAAGGCAGGATAGAAAACAGTCTGTGAGCAGGGTGAGAGGAATCCTTCAGAATACTGCGTGCTCTGCGCAGACAGTGTTTCCTCTGGATGTCCTCTATGGTTGGCAGTGTGGTCCCTGTGATGCGTTGGGCAGTTTTCACCACCCGCTGCAGTGCCTTACGCTCCGCAACAGAGCAGCTTCCATACCAGACTGTGACACAGTTCGTCAGGATGCTCTCTATTGTGCAGCGGTAGAAGTTCACCAAGACGGCTGATGACAGCTGGTTCTTCTTAAGCTGCCTTAAGAAAAATAGGCGCTGGTGAGCCTTCTTGACCAGGCTGGAGATGTTCAGGAAAGGTCCTTTGAGATGTGGGTCCCCAGGAACATGAAGGATGAGACAGGCTCGACGGCCATCCCATTGATGTGGATGGGATCATGTGAGCCTGTTCGTCCCTTCCTGAAGTCCACAATGAGCTCCTTGGTCTTGTCGGTGTTAAGGAGCAGATTATTGTCGGTGCACCAAGTGGCCAGATGCTGTACCTTTATATTAGATTTACTGTTGCACTAAAGTCCAAAAGTGAAGAATTGATGATATTTATTACTTGATTGTTCAAGCTACCTCACAGAAGTGCTCTGTTTGTTAACAGAGTTGTTGAATGTTAAAATAAGGCGAATTAAATAAATAAATAGGGAACATCCTGGATCTGTTTCTTCGCTCTTCTTTATTATTTTGTTATGTATTATCGAGGTATCGGATCGAGTTTCGGGATCGGTAGATACTCAAAATCAAATGACCCTGATCAAAACTGGGGTGCGTTTCCCAAACAACGACGTAACTCGCGGCTGAACTATCATAGTATAATGATTTGTTTGGGAAAAGAACGATGTAGTGACGAGTGTTTCCCAAAACCCGTAGTTTCTCTGTCGCAGATCTATCATTTGAACCACGTTAGTTATAACGTAAAACGCCCATAATGATGCTCTAAACGGGGTGGAGGAACAACTTCTTTAGAGAAGAACCCCATCAATTCTTTGTGCAGATTATATTGTTTTACACAAACACGCATTTAAAAAAATCCAATATTTAGTTTTAATAAAAACATGCACTCACTTTCCATATTAATTGAAATATCTGTAAACGGCACATATAGAGCCTGTGTTTGCTTTACAAAATTTATGAGAACATCACATATTCTATTCTAAAACATAAAATCACTTACAAAAGCTAACACGTATTTTAATATCATATATAAATCATATAAATAAAAAAATGATGAGGCTATTTATAAAGAAATGAAATTTAATATTTATTAGGAAATTTAAAAAAAAAATCATACTTTAATAATAACATTTATAATATTAATGATGGTGACGATTATTATTATTATTAATATTATTATTAAGTAGGATATTGTTTATTTATTAATTTTTTTTTTAATCTGTTTTTCAACCTTCATGAAAGCACATAAACACAGTTATTTTCTCAATAAAATCCATGTTAGCCATTTAGCAACGAAGCTACAGTCACCGGGCAGACAGAAGCCCTGCCCATGACGCGAATCCGTGTCTGTTCTGAAGTGAATTTGACGCGCGAATGAAGTGAGTAAACTCAAATGTTCACGCGTCTATTTACACGCGAATACCACGATTTATCCGCGCGTCGCATCTGGTGTGAACAAAGCATAACATTTATATTTGTTCAGAAACAATTATCTCTTTAATGCACTTTTAAATCACATCCAGCAGTTTGCAATTTCATCAATGACAAATCAAACTACCGAATCAGATTTCAGATCATCAGCGAATAGTACCTTGAAAATTAGTTCACACAAAGCTAAAAAAAAATACAATAAATAAAAATAATCAATAATTTTAATTTCGCTTTGAAATAGGGATGCTCCGATCGATCGGCCAGAGATCGGTATCGGCCGATAATCACATTTTATGACTCGATCGGTACTCGCCAATCTGGCCGATCTCATAAACTGATCACAGGTGTCTGTTTACGAGTTTATATGCAGAGAAACCAGACATGCTAGTTGGAGAGCAAAATATTGGAATGGTCTTAGACCTTTTTACATATATAAGAACTGAGAGTTCTGTGTTTTTGACATTTTTACAAGTTCCCTAAAACCTGGCTGAAATACAATTAAAAACGTAAAAAAAAATGTTTTAATTGAATATTTCCTAATATACCTTTTTGTAATATACTTACTGCAATAAACAAATATATATTTATAGATGTGCATTAACATCTTATGCATCAAATATGTACTTTTTCTTGATTGAGACATGTCGAATTCTTCTTCCATCATTTGCAATGTTTCCAAATTGCTTTGTTAGTTGTTTTTCTTACCATTTTTTTGTATCTGTTTTATCTATTATTTTCTGTAAAGTTGCTTCTGACCATGACATGTCCACACTAAATGGTTATAAGAGACATGTTTGAGGGATTATATGCAACATTCTTCATTTATTCTCTGAGGTGTAAGGCAAGATCTCCACTTAATTATCATACTTAGGGGGAAAATGTGCTTCATGTATTATAAAGCTTGAAGCATCAGAATCGGTACTCAGTATTGGCCGATCACCATCACAAAGAATCGGTACTTGGTATCGGCTGCAAAAATCCTGATCGGAGCATCCCTACTTTGAAATTATTCTGCTTATACTGTATGTTTATTATTAAATATGTTTTACTTGTTTATAAAATGCTTCTTGATTTAAAAAAGTATTGAAATTTGGGCTAGAAACCAAACAAAAACTCAAAAAAATGTAAGAAAACATATATTATTTTATATTATATCGTCTTTTTTGCATTGTATTGCGATATCGATGCTGAAACGATACATTGTGCAGCCCCATTTCAGACCCTCATCATCAGCGAATAGTATTCAATTCAAACCAATCCCCTTTTGGAAGTGCAATATTGTGCGTATCTTGGAGTGAACAAGGGTGCTTATCCCGGCGTTGTTATTGAAATTAGCCTCTCGCCGCTAATCAGCGTGCTTGATCTGAGGAGGTGGAGCGAACAGCTGAATCTCTGACGATTAAGAGGCGTTCAGGGATTAAAGCTACAGCGGCCGCTTTACCCCTCGCCACTGCCTAATTCTGATTAACAAGAGACCTTCTGCCTTCAAAACCCCCCCTGACACCACAAAACAAGGGCCAGAGTACTGCAAAAACACACCCGCCGCCTCCACCTGCGCATGCACCACACACTAATGAAATCTTTATTTAAGCTCCATGTTTTCCCGCCATTTCTGCTGCTTTCCTCCATATGGCGCTCATTAGATAAATTGAGGGTGTTTGTTTGGCTGGGGGAAATGATCGGGTGTTTGTTTACACATTATGAGGAGCAGAGGTTAGTTAAACTTAAAAACAAACACTGAATTAAATGAAAAAATAAACATAATATTCAACAATATTAAAATGTAAATAGAAAAAAAAAACAATTCACAAAAATGTATATAATTTTTCTATTTGGCTGGAGAAAATGAGCTGGTATTTATTTACACAATACAATATAAACATGAGGAGCAGAGGTTATTTAATTTATTCATTTTCTTCAGCTTAGTCCCTTATTTATCAGGGGTCACCACAGCGGAATGAACCACCAATTATTTCAGCATATGTTTTACACAGCGGATGCCCTTCCAGCTGCAACCCAGTAGTGGGAAACATCCATAGACACTCATTCACACACACACTCATACACTACGGCCAATTTAGTTAATCAATTCCTGTATAGCGCATGTGTTTGGAGTGTGGGGGAAACCAGAGCATGCGGAGGAAACCCACGCCAACACGGGGAGAACATGCAAACTCCACACAGAAACGTCAACTGACCTAGCCGAGGCTCGAACCAGCGACCTTCTTGCTGTGAGGCAATAGTGCTAAGCACTGAGCCACCTTGCTGCTTCTATTAAACATCATAAACATAAACTAATCTGCCAATGGGGCAATCAAAATAATATTTTTTTTGCTTTAAAATGAGATTATTTCGCTTGTTTTAAGGTAAAACGAACTTTATTAAACGCCAGAGCAAAGGTTAGTTAAACTTAAAAATAAACATTGAATGAATAAAACAGTAGTCTAAATGACAAAATAAATTAATTGTATATAAAAAATTTAATTTAATTAAAATTAAAAATAATTAAAAGTCTAAAATGTCAATTTAAAAATGTAATTTGCAAAAATATAAATAGCATTTTTAATTTTGTCTGGAGCTGGTATTTATTTACATTATACATTATATATACAATATGATGAGCAGAAATAAGTTAAACTTAAAAATAAACATTGAATTAAATTAAATAGTTAACATAAAAACAACAGTAGTCTTAAACAACACAAAAAAGACAATTCAAACAAACTGATTTTTCAAAAATTTATATATAATTTTTCTTATTAACTTCTAATATATTTTTAATTTAATTTCGGCAATTATATATTTACAGACAGCTATGGAAAAAAGGGGTGTACTCACACTAGGTATAGTTGCCTTCCGTCCTCCCCTCGGCCTGCACTCACACTGCATCTTTACCTTCCGAGCAGGCTTACATCATCAATGATGTTCAGTTTAACAAGAAGAGAAGCGCTCTTGCTCAGCACAGTGGAGATTGCTTTAGTTATATTGTTTTAGTCATTTGATATGCGGTGACAAACAGTCAAATATTTCGTTGACCAGATCAGCCACTTTTGACGCTCAAACAAACATAAAGTCCTCGTGCTGCAGGATTGGGAGGTTTTCTGAAGGTGCAGCTGTCGTGTAGTGAGGGGTTTGAGTCTTTAATAAACTACGACAGTTTGCGTTCATTGAACAGTAAGAATGATTAATAAATCCGTATCAAACAGTCCCTTAAAAGCCACGTCTCGTCTTCAGTTTCGGGCTTAGGTGCACTTTGCACTCACAAGCGTACCGTGCCAAAGCCCATCCAAACCAGGCTCTGGCACAACTCTTCCAACCAGGCCAGGGCCGGCCAACTGAACCGTGCTTGGGCCAGATTCGGAGCACTCACACTTGTCAAACGAACCGGGAAATGCGCCTGGGCACGGTTCGGATAGCATAGTGCGAGTGCGTTCTCAGATACTGCTCAAACTCATAAAGTCATTCATTCATTCATTATCTTTTCGGCTTAGTCTCTTTATTAATCCGGGGTCGCCACAGCGGAATGAACCGCCAACTTATCCAGCACGATTTTACGCAGCGGATGCCCTTCCAGCCGCAACCCATCTCTGGGAAACATCCACACACACTCATTCACACTCATACACTACGGACAATTTAGCCTACCCAATTCACCTGTACCGCATGTGTTTGGACTGTGGGGGAAACCGGAGCACCCGGAGGAAACCCACGCGAATGCAGGGAGAACATGCAAACTCCACACAGAAACGCCAACTGACCCAGCCGAGGTTCGAACCAGCGACCTTTTTGCTGTGAGGCGACAACACTACCTACTGTGCCACTGCGTCGCCCTTCATAAACTCAAAAATTCTTAAATTAATATTTTTGCTTAAACTAGGATTTACATTTAAGCATTTCAGAATACATTTTTCCAAATTTAAAATAAAACGCATCCGCCGCCTCTACCTGAAATGAACGAGTGTTTGCTCACACATTCAATACACATTATGAAAAGCAGAGGTTAGTTAAACTTAAAAACAAACATTGAATTAAATTAAATGATTAAAATAAAACTACAATGACACCAAAATGAGTCTCAATGATACCAAAAAGACAATCATTTTTATTTGCGAAAATGTATATAGCACAGGGGTCAAACTTAATTCCTGGAAGGCCGCAGCTCTGTGCGGTTTAGTTCCATCTAGGGCTGGGAGATATGGCGAAAAATCTCGATAATTTTGAACGATAACGATATTTATTTTGATATAAGTTGTTAATCCTTCCAGATTTAAAAGAATACAACAACAATGAATGATACCATGGTTTCCGCTTCATCCCGCCACGGCTATATTACAGCTTCCCATTCAAAACATTCAGTCATTGTTGTTGTTTTTTTAATAGCGGGTTATAATCGCACCAAAACGTATTAAAAGGTAAGTGAATTATAACAGCGCAAACTTTTCTTTAACCGTAGTAGTGCTGTGCGTTATTTGTTTAACCCTTTACGGTGACATGCTGACTGACTGACAGGTGCGTGAGACGTGAGACCAGCAAACACGACTTATAGCTTTCAGTTAAGATGAACACAGTTTCCATAATTATACTGTATAGATAAAGGTCTATGGTTCTGCATACAATGACTTTATCTGGCTAGAATTTATAGCGGTTTCACTTTACTTCAGGACTGTTCAGCTACTTCAGCTGTTTCACTTTACTTCAGGACGCATTAATGCCGCTCTGTAGGTCTACCGGAGACATTCATAAATATTCCTAGCAAATCTAATAAATGTTGGAGATGTTCTCGTCACATAAACGCACTAAATCGCACTTGAGCAGCGTATATTTCAGGGTGTGAAGTTGTGCACGAACAGATGAAATCAGCGCGCAAGCAGAGATTTGCATGCTCGTATTACATAAATGCGATCTCGACGTGTAATACTGCGCTCACAACATGTGTCATTGAAATAACACCCATAGGTAGTTGGTACATCTGTTTAAAAGTCCTGCCGCCACAGCTGGAAAAAATCCTAGAGGAAACACTGGATACCAACAAAAATTAGACGGTCCATTAAATGGCATAACATATTTTTGGCCAATAAATTTTCGGTGGCTGAAAATTCGGTACATCTCTAATTTCAACTCACTTTTAGATTCCCATTGTTGCACATTTCTGCTGTGTGATTGGCTCTTACACCAATATAGAGTAAAAAAGTCCAGAGCTTATCAATGTTATTGACATAAATTTTATTGCGATTCGATATAATATCGTTTATCGGCCCAGCCCTAGTTCCAACCCTAATTAAACACACCTGATCAAACTAATTGAGTCCTCCTTGCTTGTTTGAAACCTACAGGTAAAGCCGAAGTCACACTAGAGTTTGAGCTTGCGAAATTCTGTCGTCAGCGCTGTGAAAAGGGGCGGGATTAAACAAGATGATTAGACATTAAAAAAGCGAGCGATTGCTCCATGTTTTAAATTTCTGTTCAGAGAGGTCATGTTTTGATCCTGGATTGGTCTCACGCAGGCAAGTGATGCGATTTCGCACGTCAGAGTTCACCAAGCTTGAACTTAACTTAAAATGCGGAACTCAACGCATGACCTTGCGTTTCCGGTCTGACGCATTCGCGTGCGTATGAATGGAAGTCTATGGGGAGTAAAGTCCTGTGTGTCCGCGGCTTTAGTGTGTTGAAGCAGGGTTGGAACTAAACTGTTCAGGGCTGCGGCCCTCCAGGAAGTTTGACACCCCTGATATATAGCATTTTTATTAATTTATTTTTATTAATTTAACATTTTAAGTAAGCAAGGTAAGGTAAAAATGTATTCATTTTCCACTTACGGTGCGTTCACACAAGATGCGGATGAAGCGTCAAGCGCGAGTGATTTACATGTTAAGTCAATGCAAAGACGCTATAGACATCCTGCGGCGCGAATGATGAGATTCGCACGAATGAAGCAGCCCGAGTTGAGCGTTTTACGCAAATCGGTCGAGTTGGAAAATCTAAACTTCAGCGAACATTCACGCCTCATTAACCAATCAGGAGCTTGCTCTTGTAGGGGCGGGAGTATGACGTAGCGCCTGTTGTTGGTGTCCCGGGGGAAAATCCTCTTGCCGACACTGGCAACAGCTCATCAAACTGGGCTCGGCTCAGTCTGAAGCACCGCTAAAAGCTTCCATCATCCAGGTACAGTTTCTGGAGGAGCTTATAAACTCACAGAGCTGAGTGCGCCTCTGAATGGATCTAGTGGACTCAGACACGGCGGCGAATGAATCTACGCTGTTTTTCAGCCTTCCTAAAGCACATAAACACAGCTATTCTCTCAATTAAATCCATGTTAGCCATTTAGCAACGTAGCTAGATGACGTGAATCCATGTCTATTGTGAAGTAATTTGACGCGCAAATGAAGCGAATAGCAAGATTTATCCGCGCGTGCCGCATCTGGTTGAACACAGCATTAGTCCCTTATTTATCAGGGGTCGCCACAGTTTCTATTCCAGCATATGTTTTACGCCGCGGATGCCCTTCCAACTGCAACCCAGTACTGGGAAACACCCATAAATACTCACATTCACACACACTCATACACTACAGCTAATTTAGTTCATCCAATTCACATATACTGCATGTGTTTGGGGCCAAAAAAATTGCATTGTGTGTCGGGAGCGTGTGCTGTTATTGCGTCTGAATAACGTCACTTCCATCATCCACATGAAAGAAATACGGACGACTCTGGATCAGATCCCGCACTCCACGGCTCTTTAAACAGGCTCTAATTTTCTCAGTCTTTTCATCTCTTCTTTGGTTATTGTAATAATTTCAGGTTCACCTGCATTGAGTGCCCGAGGCCTGACAGCACCTCTGTTTGCCCTCATAATTACAGTCAATCCTCCCGAAAAAAATGTGATCCCTGGGCTTTTTTGTCCGTCAAGTGTCGTGACAGAGCAACAAAAGCTCCTGCAATTTAACTGCAACAAAACTCCCTTTTGTGCGATGCTGAATGATGCACTTCTCCTGCTGGAAATGAGGTCGTCCGCTACCATTCATCATAAATCACTCAATTTACACGTCATTAATACACATTTTCAGTTACACGTGAAGACAGAAGAGTAGAGGAGTTTATAATGTCGATCTATGCTCGAGGGACTGAAGCGATGCCAATTAGGTCAAAACTTATGTTTATTATTAATGCAAAAATAAAAATAATAATAACACACTTAATTGCTATATAATTGAGTAATTGTAATAATAATAAAACACTTAATTGCTATATATAATTGTGTAATAAAATAATAATGCACTTAATTGCTATATAATTGCGTATATAATGGGTGTCACGGTGGTGCAGTGGGTAGCACGATTGCCTCACAGCAAGAAGGTCGCTGGTTGGAGCCTCGGCTGGGTCAGTTGGCATTTCTGTGTGGAGTTTGCATGTTCTCTCCGTGTTGGCGTGGGTTTCCCCAGATTAATGAAGGGACTAAGCCGAAAAGAAAATGAATGAATGAGTATATAATAATAATAATCATCATCATAATAAAAACAATAATAAAATGCTTAATTGCTATATAATAAATAAATATATATGTATAAATAAATACATTTTTTTTTACTATATTGAGAAGATTTTAGATTAAATTAAATTATAACAAAATCAGCTTAAGCAATCAGCAAAACATTTATGCAGAACTAAATGAATTGCTTTAATTGATTTAAATTTAGAGTTATATATTTTAACCAGCTATTGAATTGACCAGGGGTGTAGATAATAAAACAAAATACTTCTATATATATATATATATATATATATATATATATATATATATATATATATATATATATATATATATATATATATATATATATATACATACACACACACACACACACACACATAATTTTACACAATATATACACACATTTATTTTGTGTATGTTTTAGCAATTTAATTTTTTATGTATTTTTATTATATTTTTATTTATTTACATACTTAGACATCAAATTAATAAATAAAAATTACAGTATTTGATTTTTTTGGAAACTTTACAGTAACAGACTGTCAATGACAGTACAACAACAACTTCATTTTATTTAGATATATTTGTTGCTCTTTAATTCATCGCAGTTAATTAATTGTAAAGGCTTCTTAATACTGTGTTTCTGCATTGAACAAATCTGCTACAACTAAACAAAGTTATGCCAACTGTGTGCTAGTTTAAAGTTCCGAGCTTAAACACCGAAGCGAATACACAAACACACTGGATTAACTATGGCTGAGGCTATTAACTAATGGCTGTTCACATATTGCGTCTTTTGCATGCACAAGTTCGTTATTTCCAATGGAGTCAAGTCACGTGACAAGAACAGGACGGATCAGCTTCATACTTTGTATGGAATATACACATTTCTGCTCCAAAGAGAAAAAAAAATACAAAATGAAGATACCAAACAATTTTGTAACATAGTTATAAAAGTGCCTTTTTACACAGAGATTCAGCATCCCTTGACTGCATTTGTTCTCTTTAAAAGAGAAATACTTAGCTAATATGTAGCTTAGATTTACATTAGACAAATACTATTTTATTTTTAATTTATTTATTAATTGTTCTGTCATTTATTTTCAGAGTAAAATTATTACTTAAAGTTGAAACCAGAACTGTCCTGGGCACATAACAATTTTTTAAACAATTTTTTAAAAAGTCAGATGTTAATGTGACAAAACCTTTTTCTCTTTTAGGTAAGTTAGGATTATCAAATGTGTTTCTGTTCTGCTTAATAGCAGAATAATGAGAGAGATATTTGTTGAGAAATTGTTGTAACTTTTCTTGAAAGTCAAGTTTACATACAATAAGATTATTCTGCCTCTGAAAAAGCTCAGATGATGATGTCAAGGTTTTGGAAGTTTCTGATTGGCTAATTGACAACATTTGAGTCAATTGGAGGCACAGCTGTAGAATAGTATTGAAGGAAAACCTCAAACACACTGCTTCCTTGTGTGACAACATGGGAAAATCAACAAGCCAGAATCAACACAAAAAGCCAGATTACAATTTGCTAAATTACACTGGGAAAAAGACTAATGTTTGGAGACATGTCCTGTGGTCTGATGGAGCTAAGATTTGGCCATAATGACCAGTGTTACATTTGGAGGACAAAGGGGAAAGCTTACAAGCCTAGGAACACCATCCCAACTGTGAAGTATGGGGGCGGCAGCATCATGTTGTGGGGCTGTTTTGCTGCAGGAGGGACTGGTCCACTTCACAGCATAGATGGCATCATGAAGAAAGAACATTATGTAGAAATACTGAAGCAACATCTCAAGACATCAGCCAGGAAATTAAAACTTGGCCACAAATGTGTCACGGTTGTGGTGGGGAAAAGGAGCAAGGACTCAAACGCAGGGAAATATGGGTATTTATTAATAATTAAATAAAACAAACAGGAAAATAAACAACCCCGAGGGGGAAAACATTAACAAAACATACAAATAAACTTCACTGGGCAGGCTGGCAGGGAAAAGGACAGGACAAGGCTACAAACGTCAAGACAAGGAGAAAAGATGACGAACTGGCACAGGACAGCAGACATGAGGAGATTATAAACAAGCATAAATTAACACAAACAGGTGAACATGATAAACTAATAATGGGTTAACAAGAAGGGTGGGGCTAGACAAAAGACTGGCGAACACATGACACAGACACACAAGCACGCGGCGCATGTAAACATGAGTCACGTGCTAAACACAACACCAACAGAAGACTGAACGCGAGACACGAGCACACGATAGATGTAAACATCTTACCGTGCGCTCACACATAAGCACCGCGCATGCTTCATCTCAGCGCCAACCGAAACCAAAACCAACCAGACAGACGCTGAGAATGAAACAGCGCGATGCCGACAGAACAAAACAAACACGAGAGCGTGCGCGTCACAAGTGCGCACGCAGACCGTACACGCTCGCATCAAGCGGGAGCGCGCACGGCCCGCACGCACTCATGTCAGCACGCGCCCAGAGACACACACACACACACACACACACACACACACACACACACACACACACACACACACAATTACAGTAAACGAGTGCCCGACCCGAGAAAACTCGAGCCAAGCACAACAGGGCATGGACAAGACAGAGCTAGTGTCCGGACTCTGCCACCAAACAAGAATTTGCAAGACCAGAGTGGCAGAACCCTGACAAAATGTCTCTTCCAAACAAGCCATGACCCTAAGCATACTGCCAAATTAGTTAAAATGTGCTTTAAGGACATCAGAGTGAACGTTTTGGAGTGGCCATCACAAAGCCCTAAACTCAATCCTATAAAAAATTGGTGGGCAGAGTAGAGCTGCACGATTAATCGTTAAAAGATCGCGATCTCGATTCGACCCCCTAGACAATCTTAATCCAGCATTTGTACGATTCTGCCAATCATATTTTCAAGTTCAGGAGAGAAGAAATGCGGCCGCACAAGTCTTCACATTGTATTACAAACGCAGCTTAGCAACATAGACACCTCCAAATAGTGTTGAAAGAGTCACATATTGTATATATAAGGTATAAATCACCCAAAAATGTCATTTCTGTCTTAATGTAATGATGTATTCACGGCCGAGAAATCACACGTGACGTGAGCTGACCGTGTCGTGAGCTGTTACCACAGAGAGGGCGGGCGCACGCCTGTGAATGAAGTATACTTTAGTAAACAGAACCTGCATAGGGTGTGAACAACAGGTAATAAAGTTGTATATAACATACAGTTTGAGGTACAGAGTGATCGTTTGGGAGCCACGCGGAAGTATGAACCGCATTTAGCAGTGAAAATGAAACCTAAAGCACGCGCATATCATTTAAATGATCATATCGCATGTTAGAGTTATGATTACGACAAGCATTTAATATGTTTTCCTTTCATAGCGAACACAAAGTCTTGTGCATGAGAATAAATGTTTAACAGTGTCAGTTTAACTACTCTAGCCTGTATAAAGTTGAATATAATGCAAGAGGGAATCTGATAATGACAGATGTCTGATTTTACCAGTAAAAATGGTCTAATAATGTTGTCAGTGACAGATTGCAAGCATGTGTCTCAAACATAATAATTCAACTTCAGATTTATTAATGGTTGTGTTCTGATGTCATCACTTTACTGTGCATTAACCTTTGATTTACACCTATAGAATCGTGAGAAAATCGTGATCTTTATTTTAAGCAAAAGAATCGCGATTCTCATTTTAGCCAGAATCGTGCAGCTCTAGGGCAGAGTTGAAAAAGCTTGTGCGAGCAAGACAGCCTACAAATTTGACTCAGTTACACCAATTCTGTCAGGAGGAATGGGCCAAAATTCCTGCAAACTATTGTGAGAAGCTTGTGGAAGGAGACCCAAAACATTTGACCAAAGTTATACAGTTTAAAAGCAAAGCTAAAAAATACCAAGGAAATGTGTGTAAACTTTTAACTGTCTAGAAACTAATAAAAAAAAAATTCTCTCATTATTCTGGCATTTAGCAAATGTAAATGATTTAGGTAATCCTAACGGACCTAAAATAGTAAACGTTTAGTGTGATTTACCATCAGACATTTTTTTAAAAATGGTTATGTTCCTTTATTTAGAGTGTATGTAAACTTCTGGTTTCAGCTGTATATTTAAATGCCAAAACTTTACAGCATATCCAGTGTTATGCTATCCTTTTTTCACTTATTTTTAATTTCAAAGAGAAATGGACTATTGTTTGTTTATATTATTTTTTATTTTTTTGCTGTATTAATTGGTTAATGAGCAGCAAACAACACTTTAAATATAAGTTTTCATGTGATTTTCCAATTTTAGACTATAATCATACAACCAAAATCTATAATCGTTGCATCCCTATTAATCACACAGTTTTTGCAGCAAAAAAATCATGTTTTTCAGAAACACACACTGATATTGGGCAGTGATTTGGGGTCCCAGTGCAGCCAGTAATCCACTATAATATGAGCACTCATGCAGCAGCGCAGGGGCCCTCGGGGGCCTCAGGGGATTGCATGATTGTGGGGTTTTTAGGCCTCATTCAGCCTCAATGAGGAGAAGCGCATCTCATTAGCTCCATTTCAACAGCGCAATCACACTCGGCTGAACTGATGTTTACAACTGCAGCTCACTATAATCTCATATTCCTTTGAAATATGTCCATTAGTAAAGAAAAACAGATGTACAAAAATATTAATATTATTATTATTATTATTTTTATTATTAAATTATATATATATATGTATTATATATACATAAATATAAATGTTAATGTTTTTGTAAATAATTAAGTATTTCTTAAATATATATTTTTTATATTTAACAATAATATAATAGTGGGCGACACGGTGGCTCAGTGGTTAGCACTGTGGCCTCACAGCAAAAAGGTCGCTGGTTCAAGCCTCGGCTGGGTCAGTTGGCATTTCTGTATGGAGTTTGCATGTTCTCCTCGTGTTGGCGTGGGTTTCCAAATGCGCTATAGGGGAATTGGGTAAACTAAATTGGCCGTAATGTATGTGAATGCAAAGAGTGTGTGGGTGTTTCCCAGTACTGGGTTGTGGCTGGAGAGCTGGCATTCGCTGTGTAAAACACATGCCGGAATAGTTGGTGGTTCATTCCGGTGTAGCGACTTCTGATTAATGAATGAATGAATGATTGAAAATATAATAGCGTTACACCATTGTTAAATTTTTGACTAAATTAATATAATAATGAAAATAAAAATAATAATAATAATAATAATAATAAATCAATTTTATAATAATATTGATATATTATTATTATTATTATTATTATAAGAAAATAAGTTGGTTTACACTGTAGGAAGGTTTATATAATACCTTTTTACTTTTGCAATTTAAATAATTCTGAAATAATTAGCATAAAATAAATACAGATTTTTTTTGTAGTATGAAATAAAATAAACATCATAATTAAAAACAACATGCAATTTTTTATCCTAAAACTTAACTGTAAAAAAAATAAATAAAAAATAAATAAATAAAATAAAGATACACACACACACACACACACACACACACACACACACACACACACACACACACACACACACACACACACACACACACACCAGAGCTCGAAATAAACTTTTTTACTTGGTAGCACCAGTGCTCCCAACTTCAAAAATTTAGGAGCACCAGAAAAAATTTAGGAGCAACAGAAAAAATTTAGGAGCACCCACCAAAAATGAATGAGCACCACTGCAAATTGTATTGAAAACAACATCAATCCGGACTAACAAAAAACAGAAACAACTATCTAACTAATGCTGTGATGACTTATTGATATCTGTGCAATAATTCCAAAATGAATGTCTAATAATTATGAAATATTAATGATGACGATGATGTCAATAATACTTACAATGAATAACATTTCTCATTATCATGCTGCCCTGAATGTGCTTGAATGCGAGTTATGTACTGTAAAAGGTCCTGCTGTTACTTTATGTAAAATACATTTATGGTTTGCATCAAACAAAAATGAAGCATTGCAGTAAGAAATATTTATTTTGCACTATTGTTTTTATATGCATGCCAATTTAATAAATAATATTTCTGCTACAAAACAAACGTAACATTATAATAAATCATTCAATCCAATGCTGAAAGCTGCAAAGCAGTCATCAGTAAATAGAAAAATAATCTACATCTCAAGAAAGAATGGACCAAAGAAAGTAAGAAAAGTCTCACTTCTGCTACTCTTTAAAAGTTTTGATTTCGGTTTGAGTCATTTTAAATGCTCGGTCTCGTTATGCGCTGATTTTCATTTTTCTGTGTTTGTGGAATAAAGCAGGCGAGTCAGCCGACCCAATATATGAGCGGGGCAGAGCAGGATTCCTGTGATGACCACCGGCGCAAATACCGTTCTTTGTTATGAGCCGCAGATTCAGTTTAAACCTAGTAAAGGTGAGCTTCTTTGTCGTACAGTGTTAGATTTTACATTTAGCGGACATTTGCGCTGAACACGCAGTGAATGCAACGCATCGAGATTCGGGCACCCTCTCCCAAAACACTCGATTGATCTCGGCTGGATCTTAAGCTCCCTGTTATCCGACAGTGGAAAGCCTTGAGTGATTGACAGCTGATATTAAACAATATAGCGGCAGGGAAGTCCGATTCAGCACGTTTTTAGAAAAAATCGAAACAAGTCGCACTACAACCATTAAATGCAGTCGCACAAATGCTCCCAAATATATTATGAGGTCGCATAGATTAAATTTCGGGCGCATATGCGACCAAAATGGTCGCAATTTCAAGCCCTGCACAAACACACACATACACACACGGGTTAGACAGACACTCTCACTAGCCACTTTGGCTGGTTGAAAATCATTTTTAAATTGTAGTTTTTTTTAAAGCAGGATTCGACAATAAAAATTATTTTTTAAATAGACTATAGACAAAAAGTGATGCTCATTCACCCACAGTCTTACTGCTTTTTCAAGAGCTCCAGATTTGTTTTTTTGTAAGCAGCACCGGTTGCTTTCGCTTTAAATCTTTGACCAGATTATTAGCAGGCCTAACATTTACCGTGTGCTAGGGCTGGGCGATATGGCAAAAAAAAAAAATCTCGATTTTTTCATAAAGTTTGACCGATTCACGATTTCGATTTCGATTTTTTTATTTATTTTTTTTATAAAAAAATTTTTACTGTGTAACTACCTTACCAGCTTACCTTGTTCATTTAAATTTAAATAAATGCTGAAACTAGTTTTTTTCATGCTCCCTTGTAAAAGAAAAGCAACCGTGTGACTAAACGCGGTTATGGCACTCTCTCATATAGGGATGCTAAACATAGCTACAATAGAAGTCACAGCAGGTCATATGTTGTGCAGCTTTGGGCAAATTTTATTTGGAGAGAAAATGACCAAAATGTAACGTGAAGATTAAAAAGGATTGGAGGGGAAATACATATTTCAAATCTCTGTCCATAACAGAAAAATAAACAATGATAATGCAACACTAGTTTATCTGTATTAGTGGCATGGCAGAAATATATATTTAGACAGGCCTTGTCAAAGTGAGCGGCCACTTTCACTAATAAAAAATATAGCACTTAAATTATTTCATAACAATCAATAAAATAACAGCAGTTTTATATCAAAAGTTGGTAATGATATAAAATATACTACATTTTGATGGTAAAATATAACCATTTAAACAATTTAGTATTTAAACATTAAATAACGAATGCATCAAGTTAAATATAAAAAAACGAATGAAACAACACAGCATATCAGGATATAAAGGACTATATTTAGCAGAATGCTGCTCTTTTTATCTTTGTAATTTTATAGTTTTATTTTTGTTATTTTAATTATTTTTTGTCTTCATAAATAACTAACGAGCTATAGACAAATTCCTGCTTGACGTTTTAGAAAATATTTGTGCGTAGCTCCACCACCCAGTATATATTAAAGATCACCGTGAACAAAAAAAACCTGTTACATACAGTATCTATCTATATTTAAATGTCTATCTTATATTTAACTGAATCGTATAATGGCCTATAGCTGAAATGTTGGAAATTGCTTAATTTGGAGTAAAAACAATACCGACATTTAAGAATCCATATTTATTTTATTTATTCATTCATTTTACTTGTTTATTGGCGCATATATGGGTTATGATTTAATTCATACAGTACCGTCCTTCAGGTGGTGCGCGGGTATAATATACAAAACCAGCCATCTGGGGTTTGAACTAGGTGCAATTATTTCCTTGTGTGTGTGTGTGTGTGTGGAGCGATGGGTGCGCGGGCATAAGTGACTAAAAGTGACTCCACCTGTCGAGCCCGTCTCGCAGCTCGCGCGGGAGAGACAGACGGCTGCGGGGACGCGAACAACAGCACGACGCGCGTGGAAACATTAGCGAAGCTGGCTGGCTGCGGAGCTGTTGTTGCTCTAGCGGGAAAATGTCCCGGTGTTCCCAATGGCAAGTCCGCCCTGGCGCGCTTCCGCTAAATCAGCTGGTAGCTCATCAACAGAGCCGCGACGTCAACACACAGAATCAGCACAATTCAGCACGGTTGTCTAACAGTTTAGAACGGTTTGGCACGATAGTGGGAAAGTGGCTTTAATATTTTCATAAAAAAAATCGCGATTCTTCGATTTTGTAAAAAATAAAATCGTCTTAAAACGTAAATTCGAATTAATCGAAAAAATCGAAAAAAATCGCCCAGCCCTACCGTGTGCGCTTGATCATCCTTTCATTATCACACAGTATTTTATTTCACCTGCTTTCTTTTTCTTACAGTTATTTTTGTTAATATGGTTTAATTATAATTTTCTTATAATAACCTTACTTTAATAGGAGATTAACTCCCTATTTTTGCGTAGTTAACTGGTACATGTCAATAATTATTTTTTAAATGTCAATTGGTTTTTTTTTTTTTAAAGAAATGTTTTGTTAAATAAATAGTAAACAGCTATATTTTGCTTGTTTTGACACATTTAAAATTTGTGGCTAAGAAATAATTAATTGTGTTTGGTGTGGTCAGAGATAAATTCAGTAAATTCTTAAGTTTGAGCTCTGAAAAGTCAAATAAAAACTAATTGTAATAGGACATGAAACCATGACCCATTTGCTCAAGCTCATTGAGCAAGCTCATACACGACACAAAAAATTAAATGAATGGAAAGGTATATGTGGACATAACAAAATCTAAATTAAGTAATTTTCGCATGTCAACGTCATATTTCTGCAAGTGAAATATTTTCCCAACAACATAATTGTGGCTAGTGAAAATGCTGAGTGGCTAGTAATGTTGGAAAACTACATAGCCACAGTGGCTGGTGATCAAGCCCTGTATATATGTATATGTATATATTATTAAGTTCAAAGAAACTCAATAAAGGGTGTTACGCTGGCGCAGTGGGTAGCACGATCACCTCACAGCAAGAAGGTCGCTGCTTAGAGCCTCTGCTGGGTCAGTTGCTGTTTCTGTGTGGAGTTTGCATGTTCTCCCCATGTTGGCGTGGGTTTTCTCAGGGTGCTCCGGTTTCCCCCACAGTCCAAACACATGTGGTATTGGATAAGCTAAATTGCCCGTAGTGTATGTGTGTGAATGAGAGTGTATGGGTGTTTCCCAGTGACGGGCTGCAGCTGGAAGGGCATATGCTGCGTAAAACATAAGTTATAAAAATGACAAGCACACATAAACTTTAGATGAAAGCAGATAATATTATTTAAAAAATAGCACTGGATATGCTGTAAAATATGCAGATTTTTTTTTTATATCATCATAATAATAGACTATAACTGATTAGAATTGAATTCATGACAATAATATTGATTAATATTATAAAATATTAGTTAGTTTGTTTATTTATTGTCACATCAGCAACTTATAGCTATGTTATGGCAAGATCATTCATCCCTTTGTACATCAGGGGTCGCCACAGCGGAATGAACCGTCAACTACACTGTGGACGCCCTTTCAGCTGCAACCCAGTACTGGGAAACACCCATACACACTTATTGACACACACTCATACACTACGGCCAATTTAGTTCATCAGTTCCCCTATAGCGCATGTGTTGGGACTTGTGGGGGAACACTGGAGCACCCGGAGGAAACCCACGCCAACGCGGGGAGAACATGCAAACTCCACACAGAAACACCAACTGAGCAGGCTGGGACTCAACATTGGCAAAATCAATACAGATAAAAACACATTGCATAATAATAAATTCATCATTTAATAAGTGATGATTAAAACAGGTACATTCAAATCATTATGATATAAACATAGTGTTAAGATAGAAACATATATGATTCAATTTGATGCATCCATCAAAGTGCTCTCAGTATAAAGTGCTCAGAGTCTATAAACAAATTGGGGAATAAGTTGATGACAGTTTTATATCAAACTATTTGTTTCCTCTATGTATCAAATGAATGAGATGTTTGCTCCAGTGGCATTCATTGTGTTCTCAGCACTGATCTGAGGACAGATTTTGTGAGTCACAGCAGTTAATTGTTGGAGTGACTCATTAAGCCTTATTTGCATGTGTTGAAGTTTGTGTTTGTGTTTGTTCTGAGCGTTTCACACTTTGCTGGTGCGAAACTCGCCTGTTTTCTCCAGGAGTGACGGACATCAGAAAACACTTGAGAAAATATTTGCACATTTAAATCACGCTTTAAAATTGATTTATGTCTCATATGTATATGTGCAGTTTTTAAATGTTTGTATGATTTAAAAAAAAAAAGTTATAAGTTTGTTTGCCATGAACACATTAAATTGATCCATAGTGACAATAAATGTTACAAAAAAATATTATGGATGGGGAAAATTATCATCTGAAAACGGCATTTTTGGTTTTCTGCTGAAAGTATAAAATTTGAGCTAAAAACTTTTTTAAATCAGTAAATGTTTAAATGGGAATTGATCAAAATGTACTCTTCTACAATGTAGATGTATATAGTAGTGCTTTTTATAACAATGTATCTGTGCACTTCATTATTTTGCCCTTTTCAAAATTACTTTTCTTCCCTGCCTTTAGGGCGGAGCTATCGGTTCTTTAGGGCGGAGCTATCAGTCCTTTAGGGAGTAGCTATCAGTGTTTTGGGGCAGAGCAATCAGTCCCTTAGGGCGGAGCTGTCAGTCCTTTTAGAGCAGTGCTCTCAGTACTTTAGGGTGGAGCTATCAGTCCTTTAGGGTGGAGCTATTAGTCCTTTTCGGGCAGAGCTATCAGTTCTTTAGGGTGGAGCTATCAGTCCTTTAGGGTGGAGATATCAGTCATTTAGGGCAGAGCTATCAGTCCTTTAGGGTGGAGCTATCAGTTCTTTAGGGTGGAGCTATCAGTCCTTTAGGGTGGAGCTATCAGTCCTTTAGAGCAGAGCTATCAGTCCTTTAGGGTGGAGCTATCAGTTCTTTAGGGTGGAGCTATCAGTCCTTTTGGGTGGAGCTATCAGTTCTTTACGGTGGAGCTATCAGTCCTTTAGGGTGGAGCTATCAGTTCTTTAGGGTGGAGCTATCAGTCATTTAGGCAGAGCTATCAGTCCTTTAGGGTGGAGCTATCAGTTCTTTAGGGTGGAGCTATTAGTCCTTTTCGGGCAGAGCTATCAGTCCTTTAGGGTGGAGCTATCAGTCCTTTAGAGCAGAGCTATCAGTCCTTTAGGGTGGAGCTATCAGTTCTTTAGGGTGGAGCTATCAGTCCTTTAGGGTGGAGCTATCAGTTCTTTACAGTGGAGCTATCAGTCCTTTAGGGTGGAGCTATCAGTTCTTTAGGGTGGAGCTATCAGTCATTTAGGCAGAGCTATCAGTCCTTTAGGGTGGAGCTATCAGTCCTTTAGGGTGGAGCTATCAGTCATTTAGGGCAGAGCTATCAGTCCTTTAGGGTGGAGCTATCAGTTCTTTAGGGTGGAGCTATCAGTCCTTTAGGGTGGAGCTATCAGTCCTTTAGGGTGGAGCTATCAGTTCTTTACGGTGGAGCTATCAGTCCTTTAGGGTGGAGCTATCAGTTCTTTAGGGTGGAGCTATCAGTCATTTAGGCAGAGCTATCAGTCCTTTAGGGTGGAGCTATCAGTTCTTTATGGTGGAGCTATCAGTTCTTTAGGGTGGAGCTATCAGTCATTTAGGCAGAGCTATCAGTCCTTTAGGGTGGAGCTATCAGTCCTTTAGGGTGGAGCTATCAGTCATTTAGGGCAGAGCTATCAGTCCTTTAGGGTGGAGCTATCAGTTCTTTAGGGTGGAACTATCAGTCCTTTAGAGTGGAGCTATCAGTCATTTAGGGCAGAGCTATCAGTCCTTTAGGGTGGAGCTATCAGTCCTTTAGGGTGGAGCTATCAGTCCTTTTAGGGCGGTGCTCTCAGTACTTTAGTGTGGAGTTATCAGTCCTTTGGGGTGAAGCTATCACTCCTTTAGGGTGGAGCTATCAGTGCTTCTAGGGTGGATCTACCAGTGCTTTAGGGCAGGGCTATCTGTACGTTTGGGTGGAGCTATCAGACCTTTAGGGCGGTGCTTTCAGTCCTTTAGGGCAGAGCTATCAGAGCTTTAAGCCGCGGTCACACTGGACTTTTCTCCCCATAGACTTCCATTCATATGCACGCGAATGCGGCAGACCGGAAACGCAAGGTCGTGCGTCAAGCTTCGCAGGTCGCTGCGGTGCAAAGTTCAAGCTTGGTGAACTCTGACCTGCGAAATTGCAACACTTGACTGCGTGAGACGAATCGAGGATCAAAACATGACCTCTCTGAACAGAAATTTAAAACATGGAGCAATCGCTCGCTTTTTTAATGTCTAATCATCTTGTTCAATCCCGCCCCTTTTCGCAGTACCGCACGACAGAATTTCGCAAGCTCAAACTGTGTGTGTGACCGCAGATTCAGTGTGGAGCTATTGGTCCTTTAGGGCTGAGCTATTAGATTTTTAATGCAGGGCTATCTGTACATTTGGGTGGAGCTATCAGTCCTTTAGGACGGTGTTATCAGTCCTTCAGTGTGAAGCTATCAGTCCTGTAAGGCGAAGCTATCAGAGCTTTAGGGTAGGCCTATCTGTACTTTTGGGCGGAACTATCAGTCCTTTAGAACAGAGCTATCAGTAATTTAGGGTGGAGCTATCAGTTCTTTAGGGCAGGGCTATTTGTACTTTTGGGCGGAGCTATCAGTCCCTTAGGGCGGAGCTATCATTCCGTTAGGGCAGAACTATCAGTTCTTTAGGGCAGAGCTATCAGTCCTTTAGGGCAGGGCTATTTGTACTTTTGGGCGGAGCTATCAGTCCCTTAGGGCGGAGCTATCATTCCTTTAGGGCAGAACTATCAGTTCTTTAGGGCAGAGCTATCAGTCCTTTAGGGCAGAGCTATCAGTCCTTTAGGGCAGAGCTATCAGTCCTTTAGGGCAGTGCCATCAGTACTTTAGGGCAGAGCTATCAGTCCTTTAGGGCAGTGCCATCAGTACTTTAGGGCAGTGCCATCAGTACTTTAGGGCAGAGCTATCAGTACTTTAGGGCAGTGCCATCAGTACTTTAGGGCAGAGCTATCAGTACTTTAGGGCAGTGCCATCAGTACTTTAGGGCAGAGCTATCAGTCCTTTAGGGCAGTGCCATCAGTACTTTAGGGCAGAGCTATCAGTCCTTTAGGGCAGTGCCATCAGTACTTTAGGGCAGAGCTATCAGTCCTTTAGGGCAGTGCCATCAGTACTTTAGGGCAGTGCCATCAGTACTTTAGGGCAGAGCTATCAGTACTTTAGGGCAGTGCCATCAGTACTTTAGGGCAGTGCCATCAGTACTTTAGGGCAGTGCCATCAGTACTTTAGGGCAGAGCTATCAGTACTTTAGGGCAGGGCTATCTGTACTTTTGGGTGGAGCTATCAGTCCTTTAGGGCAGTGCTATCAGTGCTTTAGGGCGGGACTATCTGTACTTTTGGGTGGAGCTATCTGTCCTTTAGGGCGGAGCTTTTAGTCCTTTAGGCCAGTGTTATATGTATTTTTGGGCGGAGCAATCAGTCATTTAGGGCAGGGCTGTCTGTTCTTGTCTTGTTTTTGTTCTACCCTCATCTATTCTTCTTTCATTTTTTAGCAACATCCATCTTCTAATGATCCAATCGGTTCCCAAAGGATGTACTTCCCTACATTTTATTCTCATTTCATGACCATTTCAAGTGGATGTACGTCACAACAATTGAAGAAAAATGACTTTCGTTCAATGACGACTGTTTAAATTTTTAATGGTTTTTGGTTTTCCGTCAAGTGCTTCCAGAATTAAAATTGTTGACCCAGAATTTTCATTTCAGAGCATTCCTTAATATGGTTTCCACAGCAAAAGCTGATTGAGGATTGATAATAATAATAATAATAATAAGAAGAAGCCTGGAGTAACGATGTTGAAAATGAATCTTTAAAACCCCAAAATAAATAACAAATTAACACGAATAAATATGAATAAACATGGCATATTATTATATTATTGTCATGGCAAAATAAATATTGTTAATATTTTTTTTCATTATAGTTATGTATGACTCTTATTTCATAAAAATAGTTTTAGGGAAAAAATCCATTTCTATCTTTATTGTTATTATGATTTTTGAAATCTAGTTATGTATGACTTCAGATATAAGAACATTTCAGAGTAGTAATGGGCGATATAAACGATATGCGATATAAACGATACAAAATTGGCCTACGATAGAGATTCTAATTCTATTGCACTATCGCGATAATGCATGTTTGATGACGCAATCTACCCGCGAAATTAAGAGCAACGAGCAGCAGCCGGCTGCAACGCATCATCTTGAATAAACATGGACAGGGCTCGACAGTGCGATCTCTTGCATGGCATATCGTGGCTTGTCTAGTGAACATCAGCGCTTCCCACACAGATTTTACCTGGGCGGCCGATATTGGGGTGGCCCGGTTCTGTGTTCGGAGGAAAACTGAGAACACTCTGCCACAGACTCACATGCTCTGCACGCAGACCCACAGAGACGCGCTGGATACAGAACTGTTGATCCAGCTCCTTATTTGGGGTGACAATACGTTCTCTTTTCCCCGGACATGTCAGAGAATCTGCTTTCGCTTTCGATATTATTTGTATTCATTTTTGCATTACTTTATTCGCAACCTTTGTCTGGTGCATCTCAATCTCTCAGCAACACCAACACTACAGCAGACAGAGAGAGAGAGAGAGAAAGAGCAGATCAAGACACCAGTTTTAATTTCATTAGGAGAACAAAATGTTTAAAATCAAATGCTTTACCTTAGGCTGCAGGTTAGAAATATGTTTTTATTTAAAGTATCTGCAATACACAATTTTATTTGACTAATTTAATACTGGAAGTAATTTCAGTACAGTGTAAGTTCCTTAACTAAAAAGACACCAGTTTTTTGTTCTCTGCAACTTGGCATTTAGGAACCAAGGACTTAAAAGAAAAGTCTTTCTTTCTAAAAGGCACTACATTTAGTTTATTTATCTGCAACATTGTGTTGTTTAATTACAGTTTTGCTTTTGCACAATAAATGTTCTCAAAATGACATGCAACGTTTCTTTGTTTCTTAAAAAAAATAGCAGTTTGGCTTTCCTAAGGGTCTATGTAACCTGTTCTGAAATGGTTCTATTATAATTTATATATCGCAATATATATCGTTATCGCAAGAGGCTGCAATGTATATCGCAATATGGATTTTAGGCCATATCGCCCATCCCTATTTCTGAGTCATATTTCATCATTAACAATACAAAAATCCTGGGTTAGATATACAGAAAAGTATTATTAAAATACATTTGAGTTCAAATAAATGCAGCAGAAACAGCTACTTTCCAAAAAAACATTAAACAACGATTTATTTCCAACATCTGACCACCAGAACACTTGATCTCTACATTCAGACAATTGTGAATAATTGTGGCATATGCTTTTCACACACACCGGCTTCAAGTTCATTCACAAAAGCCTCCAGAGTGGAGCACCGGAACCCAAGGGCATTAAATAATGATCAGATCCAGTCCGTCTCTGGCTAATCGCTGGATCAGGTCTTAAATCAAGTGCTGTCCAGTCCAGATGCACTCCAGCGCTCCTCAACACATATTGAGTCTGCGGGATCACATATATCAATCTGTCTCTGTGCGTGTGTGTGTGTGTGTGCATTTACATGTACGTGTTGCAGGAAATTAACTAAAGCTGCATGATGCATCAGAGAAGCGCTTCATTCGCTCTTTCATCAAGGGTGGAAGCTCACGTCACATTGTTTTGATTGCACAGAAGGATTGTGGAGTGTGTTTTGGCGTGTTTTGCTGTGGCTGGGATCGGGGGGGATGGAGAACTGACCTGTGCTTGACCTTTTGCCCTGCTGGTGCTCGGGCTGCATTTAAATCCTTTTTCCAGTCATGATTTTTAATGAAACATCCTGTGCCATAATGCATGCATTTCAGATGTGGAGAAACGTGTCTGACGGTTTAAAGTCAAAAGATATTGCTGAGGATGCTGAGAATTGTTGTTGTTTTTTTAATCCATTTCAATCTTTTCTGTATTTTTTTTTATTATGGTTATGTATGACTTTAGATATAACAACCTTTCTGAATCATATTTCATTTGTTTATATATACAGTTGAAGTCAGAATTATTAGCCCCCTTTGAATTTTTTTTTCTTTTTTAAATATTTCCCAAATTATGTTTAACAGAGCAAGGAAATGTTCACAGTATGTCTGATATTATTTTTTCTTCCGGAGAAAGTCTAATTTGTTTAATTTCGGCTAGAATAAAAGCAGTTTTAATTTTTTTTAAACACCATTTTAAGGTCAATATTATTAGCCCCTTTAAGCTATATTTTTTCTCGATAGTCTACAGAACAAACAACTGTTATACAATAACTTGCAGCACAACACAGTGTGGCTGTTCAGACTCACACTAAGGAGTCATGGTCTTTTAAGGACAGCAGTAAATAACTGATCAACTATTTGAACTGTACAACCATTTGTAAATTATAAATTAACATTTATTTTATAGCTTTTTTATTCACAAACTGTGCAGCTTTTGTCACTGCAGTGTATCTTTATGGGCTTTTGGAAGAACATTTTCTTGAGCCTCATGGTATGGAAAGTCAGAAATGTCTGGCCCATTTATTGAGACATTTATTAAACATGTCTCTTATAAACATTTAGATGTGAACAAGTCATGACCAGAAGCAGCTACACAGAAAATAATTCATCCATTCATTTTACTGAGCTTAGTGCCTTATTTATCAGGGGTCGCCACAGCGGAGTGAACCGCCCGCCACAGAAAAATGACAAACAATGCAATTTGGAAACGATGAAAATTTGTTAAAATGCACATCTATAAATCTAATAATTGTTTACTAAAAGGAAATAGGCCCATAAACTACTTCTTATAGCAATGAGTGTATTACAAGAAGTAGGGTTGGGCCGATAGACGATGCCATCGTCCATCGCCAATGGCTAATAGACATCACGATGTTGAGCCTGCATCGCGATCCATCGCCCCGCCCCTGTCGCAAACCCGCTCGTGAAAAACACACACTCAGGCCCCGTTTACACTAATACAGCTTACTTTTAAAATGGCATTTTAGAACGAAAATGATCTCGTGGTAACAGGTAGGCCTGCGACATTTAAGTAACTTAATGTTATTTATTTTGCTTGTTTGTACACCTGCTACAGCTTGTCTGTCGCTAAAACATTACATTTAAAGTACTTTATTATAAATCTTTAGGAAATATTTTGGTATATCAAAAAGTGTGGTTATGATGACCTTCCAGCAAGCTAATCCAGCTACAAATAATGCTTTAAATGTCATAATTAAACAGATAATGGTGCGTATAACTGCAAAAAGGTCCAGTTTTGAGAGAAAAAAAGAACCACCCCTTTCACCAGGCTGGCTACGGGCCTAATATTACCATAACAAATTATTACACTTTTCTATATTCCACATATCCTCATATATTTGTTCCCACCATTTTATGTCACCATCAATTCTCTTTTGCCATATATTAACTACATTTCCAAGTATCTAACAAGCTTTCTGTAACCAACATTATATAAATGCACACCTATAACAGGTGTACACTTAGCCACAGGTGTCCAGGGGCGTAGCAACCGGGGGGGACGGGGGGAATATGTCCCCTTCACTTTTAATAATAATAATAATAATACATTTTATTTAAAGGCGCCTTTCTGGCAACTCAAGGACACCGAACAGTAAAACAAGAGCAATAAAATAACAAGAAAATAACATAAAGTAAACACAACAAAAGTACAAGTACAATTAAGTATTAAAAGCCATCTTAAATAGGTGGGTTTTGAGCTTAGATTTGAAAAATGTGAGGGAGTCAATGTTTCTGATGGCAGGTGGCAATGAGTTCCAAAGCCGGGGAGCAGAGCGGCTGAAGGCTCTATTGCCCATGGATGATAAACGAGCAGAGGGAACAGACAAGTGGAGGGAGGAAGAAGATCTCAGGGTGCGAGAGGGAGCAGCAATGTGGATGAGGGCAGACAAGTATGGAGGGGCGAGATTGTGGATGGCTTTGAATGTTAAAATCAAAATTTTAAAATCAATCCGAAATTGAACGGGTAACCAGTGAAGCTGCTGCAGGACAGGGGTGATGTGATGAGAAGAAGGGGTTCTGGTGATGATACGGGCAGCTGAGTTCTGGACCAACTGAAGCTTACGGAGGGATTTATGAGTGAGACCGAAGAGAAGAGAGTTGCAGTAATCTATACGAGATGTGACAAGGCTATGGACAAGAACAGCAGTGGCATGCGGGGTGAGAGAAGGGCGGAGACGGTTAATGTTTTTAGAGACAGACCATTTAGAAACAGGTGATAAAGAATGTAAACTTTTGGATTTCATACAGCCCCCCCCCCCCCCCCCCCCCCCACTCCGCCCCTGCAGGTGTCTAATGTAAACATGACACTTCACAACACTACAGCAATTTATTCTCCAGCTAGCATATATATTTACCAATATATATTATATATGCGTTCTTAAATCATTAGCATTTACATTTAAAAATAGATCAGTTCTTACCTGTTCATCGGTACGTAAAAACAGGCGGCAGTATATGTCACGTGATCATTTCGCGCGCTTCTTCACTGACCGTAAAGCGCGCGAGCGACATCTGGCTGTGCGTACGAATGAAATATACACACAATACTCGTGTTTAGCGGTAAAACATTAATTAAATCAGTGTAAATGAGTGGATTAACGACATACATGACGATAAGTGAACATAAATGTGCAATCGTGTGGACTAAAATCACAATGGAATAGCGGAGATCTCTCGTGGTAACAGGTAGGCGACATTTAAGTAACTTAATGTTATTTATTTTGCTTGTTTGTACACCTGCTACAGCTTGTCTGTCCCTAAAACATTACATTTAAAGTACTTATTACACATCAAAATAAAGTATAATGACTTAATAATGTATAGCTTGCAACGAATGTTAATGTAAACAAACAAGAGCGCGCACATTGTGAGCGGGAAAAGTGTGACTCTGCAAAGTTGTGGTCGACCCTCGCAGGACTATAACACGAGTACTTAACCTCTGTAATATGGGTTTAACCTCATTTCCATCTGTTAATTAAAATACCCACCGGGCACAATGGGGTGTTACTCTCCCCTGTGTCTTTGGTGCTTTATCTGCCACATTATTTGTAGAAAAAAAAAAAGCCAAAGCTTTAACATGATTGCATGTTAGAGTGCCGATTATGGTTATTAATCAGATAATTCTGGCGTTATAATCACTGCAAGACGCACTCAATCAAATAGAAGCCCCTAAAGTTGTTTAATTATTATAGACAATTATTTTGAATCAATTAAAAGCATATTTCATATTTGTAAAAGTTGAAAAAAATGATACAAGAATGATGTATTTGTAATATTTATAATTATAAAATTACAATTTGGGTGAATTTCTGTAATTGTATTGACAGTTAATGTCTCATTTAGACCTGTTGCGGGTATTCTTCATTTACAGTATGTAATATATGTGAAATTACTCATGTAAGTAATCATGACCAAGCAAATAAAGAAAGCTGAGCTGCAATTAAATCAGTAGTCGGTGAGTGGTAATGAGAATTTGTCAAGAAATTCACTTATTCAGGGTTTCTGCAGGTCTTAAAGTCTTATTCTCTTCCACCAATTAAGGTATTAAAAGGTCAGAGCAGAGTGTTAAATTAATAAGGTTATGGCATTAAATGTTTCACACACTGCATAAATGTGTTCTTAAATAACATTTTCTCATTTTCAGTACAATAATTGAAGTGTTTTTAAATTAGGATACATTTACTGGTAATACAAGACTTAAAATAAATAAAAGTCTTGTGTTTTACGAAACTAAAAATAAGTTTGTATGAAAGTATAAACTTTTACTAATTGCTTCTGGGTTCTGCAACACACAATGCACATTTAATCAGCGTAATCGGTGTCAGTTTAATGGATAGGTTCATGAGTGCCCAGGTGAATGAATTGTATGATTATCGTGTTTTTGGTGTCTTTATGCATGCGGTGATGACAGCTGGCACGTCTGATCCTCATAGTCAGCTCACAAAGTGGGTTTAGAGGGGCTAAGAAATCTGATTAGCTTTTGAATAGTGACCTGCTAACCTGATCGATGTGCTATGTAGATCAAACCTACCTGCTTACTCATTATAGAAGGTGAGTTGAGATTTGGTCAGTTACCCGTATGTGTGGCCATACTGGTGATACTAGAATGTAAACAAAAGCATATTCGATGGTTAATGTATTACTAAATGCATTGTTCTGCGTATTTATGCATGAAATGGAAATTCTGACATTGTTCCAATACTGCTTGAGTTTATTTCTTCTGTTGAACACAAAGGAAGATATACTGAAGAATTTATACTGAAGACAGCATTTGACTAACTTAGTATTTTTTCTTGTTACCATGGAGGTCAATGGTTGCTTTTTCCAACTTTCCTTAAGAATATCTTGTTTTGTATTCAACTGGAATGAGGAAATTGATGAGGAAATGAAAATTTTGGGGTAAATGATCCTATAAGTAAACAGGAATGTTTGCAATATGTTGACAAATTGGATTTAATCGGTGTTTAAAGATACATATGAGACGTATTAATTAATATATTACCCTCATATTTACCCTCATAGTTAGACGTTACGACTACAGCTGCGTTCGTATGGCAAAGTTAATGTTTTTTTTTCTTTTGCGGATTCTAAAAGTTTCAAGAAATGTCTGCATCCAGATGGAAACAGAACACTGATTAAAAGGGTGTAATATGTATGCCACACCTACGCTCACGGCCACTTTATTAGGTACACCTGTCCAACTGCTCGTTAACGCAAATTTCTAATCAGCCAATCACATGGCAGCAACTCAATGCATTTAGGCATGTAGACATGGTCAAGACGATCTGCTGCAGTTCAAAGCGAGCATCAGAATGGGGAAGAAAGGGGATTTAAGTGACTTTAAATGTGGCATGGTTGTTGGTGCCAGATTTCAGAAACTGATGATCTACTGGGATTTTCACGCACAACCATCTCTAGGGTTTAAAGAGAATGGTCTGAAATAGAAAAAATATCCAGTGAGCGGCAGTTCTGTGGCCGCAAATGCCTTGTTGATGCCAAAGATCAGAGGAGAATGGCCAGACTGGTTCCAGCTGATAGAAAGGCAACAGTAACTCAAATAAGCACTCGTTACAACCGAGGTCTGCAGAAGAGCATCTCTGAACACACAACACGTCCAACCTTGAGGCGGATGGGCTACAGCAGCAGAAGACCACACCGGGTGCCGCTCCTGTCAGCTAAGAACAGGAAACTGAGGCTACAATTCACACAGGCTCACCAAAACTGGACAATAGAAGATTGGAGAAACGTTGCCTGGTCTGATGAGTCTCCATTTCTGCTGCCACATTCGGATGGTCGGGTCAGAATTTGGCGTCAACAACATGAAAGCATGAATCCATCCTGTCTTGTATCAGCGGTTCAGGCTGGTGGTGGTGATGTAATGGTGTGGGGGAGATTTTCTTGGCACACTTTGGGTCTATTAGTACCAATTTAGCATCGTGTCAACACCACAGCCTACCTGAGTATTGATGCTGACCATGTCCATCCCTTTATGACCACAGTGTACCCATCTTCTTATGGCTACTTCCAGCAGGATAAAGCACCATGTCATAAAGCGCGAATCATCTCCGAGTGGTTTCTTGAACATGACAATGAGTTCACTGTACTCAAATGGCCTCCACAGTCACCAGAGCTCAATCCAATAGAGCACCTTTGGGATGTGGAGGAAACGGGAGATTGGCATCATGGGTGTGCATCCGACAAATCTGCCGCAACTGCATCATGCTATCATGTCAATTTGATTTCCAGTACCTTGTTGAATCTATGCCACAAAGGTTTGAGGCAGTTCTGAAGGCAAAAGGGGTGCAATCCGGTACCAGTAAGGTGTACCTAATAAAGTGGCCGGTGACTGTATATGTGGTGCTGTAAACAAACAAAGACATAGCCAAAGGATACACTAAAATCAGAAGAATGCACATGATCGTGATGGGAGAAACCAAGGCTGCGTTCCAGTCCACTTTTAGAAACATACTTGTGAAATCACCGATAGACATTAAGATGCTGAGCCAGCATTGCGCTCCTCCACCCCACCCACGTCGCAGCAGCGACCCGCTCGCGAAAAATACACATTTAGGCCCTGTTTACACTAATACATCTTCAAGAGTTCACACTTAGCTGATGATTAATTATAAAGCTTGTTTGGCATGCTGTCCTGGGAGAGAGCCCTGAGCTCATGAGATCCTCGAGCCCGGGGCTCCCTCCCGTTGCAAGGTGAGAGGGGAGATCGAGCTCAGGTAGATCTCGAGAACTCCCCCTTCGTAGTGATTGAAGAGCAGATAGTAGTTCTCTTTAACGAGATGGGTACTAGAAAGGGAGCAAGTCTAAATGTTGATCAATCAATAATTTAGGTTGCATGTTTTTAATCGGTGGGAGGAAATCGGAGGACCCGGGGAAAACCCATGTGAGCACGGGGAGAACATGCAAACTCCGCACAGAAAATCAATCATAAGCACGTGATCCTCTCGAAATTAGTTTATAAATAAACTTCACTTAGTTTTAAAATGGCTTTTTAGAACGAAAACGATCACTGTCTACTCTGGCTTTTCACCTAGCATTTCTGAACAGATCTCCATCCACACTATATCGCTGAAAACACACATCACGGGACAACACATACACACACTCTGGCATGAGCTGCAGTATATGTGCACGTCTGAGCTCCAGGCAGTCAGCGGGTGCTTTAAGCACAAAACCCCAGAGAGCAGTGCACGTCGGACAGTTTATCAAGGATGTACCGATGGATGGTGTCTCACTATAGTTGTTAAACGTGATATTTAATTAATTTTGTCTCTATCTAACGACTCTTCGGTCTTTTCAATCTATCAGGTAACGTGTCACAGCGTCAGGACACTGCTTCAATCTTTCGCTTTCACGCTTGTACTTAGTCATTTTAGCGGAAATCTCAGGTACTGTTGGTTGGTTCCTGTTGGTTGTGCACCTTTTTTACCAACCAAGTTTGTCGACGCCATTATAACGACACCGATCACTCTGCCTATTCATGCCAGAGTCCCACAGAAAAAGTGATTGACAGGTGGTAATTTGTGTGTAACTTATCTTTATTTATTTATGAATTGGATATGGGTAAAACAAACACCATGCGGGTCAGGTAGTTGAAATGGTAGGCTACAAATCATTACTTCGTTTTGAATTAATTAATTATTCATAAATAATTAATTGACCGCTGCCTACGATGACGATGCCATCGTCCATTGCGATGTTTCACATTAGACATTGTACGATGCCAAATCGTCGAACGTCACGTGACCAAACCGGATCCCTGGGTAGAACACTTCCGCTCATCGCCTTTTCATATGCGCCATTGGTTTGTTATTGAAGGTAGTAAGTAGTGTTTTATACGTTATATAATGGGGTTTATGCTCAACTTTTGCGTTCCAGTCAACCTGGGTAGAACACTTTCAGTTTTTCTTTCTCCGCTAATATAGCGTTGTATTATACAAGAAGCCTTTAGGAACTACCAAAGTTCAGTATCACAGACGTCCACCGGATATGCTCATTATCATCTAAATGTCCGGCCACCAAATTGGCCAAATTATTTAAATTGTATTCTTCATCATTAGGGGTGTAACGATACTTCGAACCGAACCGAAATATCGCGATACACCAACCACGATACGAATCGCGAAACTCTCGTGGCGTACCGCGATACTCTCACGCCCCCTGCTGCCCATTGTTGAGGTTGACGTCACTTGTCTCTAACTAATTAAACCAAATTTAAGCACATATTTATTTGATCACATTTGATTAAATTGTATTAGTAATGAGGTTTTGTTCTAAATATTATATTCTAAAGTTAGTATTTTCCAAGTGCATGTCATGTCATGTGAGTGCGCGATCACTCGATTACTGCATGGTTTCCGCTACATTCATTCTTCCATGGCAGGGCGCCACACCAAAATTCACCCCGCCACTGACTGATGCTTGCGCGCCGGTTTTCTCTGTTGGTGCACGGGATTCTTGCGTGCCCTCGTGTATACTCTGCTCAAGTGCGCTTTCAAAAACACGCAGCTGAAGTGTGATTTAGTGTGTTTACGCATCACGCATCACTAACTGACTGACAGGTGCATGCAGCGTGTGAGGCTGGCAAATACGACCGCTGTCAGTTAAGATGAACACAGTTACCATAATTATACTTTATAGATAATAGATAATGCTTTATAATACTTTAAAATGTATAGATGAGGTTATCTTGATGGAGTTTATAGCCGTTTCACTTTACTTCAGGGAGCATTAATGCCGCTCGTGTCTATTGGAGACATTCATAAATATTTCTAGCAAATCTAATGAAGGTTGGAGACATACTTGTTATACATAAACACACCAAGGCGCACTTAAGCGGAGTATATATGGGGGCACGCAGGAGTTTTGTGCATGGACGGAGAGAATAGGCGCGCAGGCAATATATTGACATTGCAGTTTTCAGCGCCGTGTGCCGCATTCTTCCCTATACTGAACTGTAGAATAAAATAAATACAAAGATGACGTTCACCTCTTACCTGATGTCTTTAACAATACATTTTCTACGTGTTTGCAAAATGGAACTCATAAAACATCTTCTACTTGAGGAGGTAAAGCTCAATATGACGGGAAATAGCTGAGCCAAAAACCAACAAACAAATCAATCAAATTAAAAATGTACAAAAATCACAAAATTTTTCAAAGTGGGCAAAAGTAATGCTAAATAATTTTGCCCAAACGAAAGTTAAGCAAAAACAACGAAAATCATAATCATGTTAGCAAAATACACGAAAAACGAGATCAAAGGAAGATGCGCTCATCTCCGCTTTTCCTGACAGGCTTTTCATATCCCCGCGCCACGACGCCCAGTGATGATAGATCGGTCTCCTGACCAATCAGCTGTCGTGAAGGTGGACATACAGAAATGACAGGCACGGAGAGAGTGAGAGAGAGAGAGAGAGAGAGAGAGCGAACGGGAGGCTAAAATACAACCAGCTAGAACCGTAACATTAGTTTCAGACAAAACTGCAGTGTATTCTCTTTGCTTGCGCGCCGATTTATTCTGTTCGTGCGCAAAACGTCTTGCACGCCCTCAAATATACACGCTCAAGTGCAGATCTTTATATGGGCTTTCAAATAACCGCTGCTGAAGTGCGATTTAGTGCGTTTTTGTGCGTTTTGCGACATTAACGCGTCCTGGGGTGGAGTGAGGCGGCTATAGACTCCAGCAAGATAAAGTCATTGTATGCAGAGCCATTGACATTTATCAGTTAAGTATAATTATGGAAACTGTGTTCATCTTAACTGAAATTAACTGAAATATTTCATATGTTCCGAGAGGACAAGCCTGTTTATCTTTCACTATAGTCTACACTGCAGTTATTTATTTAATTTGAGTTTACTTTCTTAAGATGGCTGCACTAAAGAGAATTGTTTTTTCTGACTAGTCTATATTGGAGGTATTTATTTCATTTTTGTTGTTTACTCAGGTATCCTGACTGTTCTAAAATGTGATGGCAAAGTTAATAAAGAAAAAGTTTAGTTGTTCTTGTTATTAAGTGAATCTATTGTTCCTTAGCATTGCTGTTAAGATGACATCAACCCTAACCCCACAGCAAACAGAAACCGAACCGAACCGTGGCTCCAAAACCGTGAACCGAACCGAATCGTGCCTTTGGTGTATCGTTACACCCCTATTCATCATACATAATGGATTATGAAGATATGTGAGCTAGCGGAATGGAAATGCTGTACAATGTCACTAACTAGCTAACGCTATAACGTTACCTAGTCTGCCGTATGGATGTATGGATCTACATATTCATATTAACACTTTGTGAATTTTTGCACCAGTATCAAATAAAGACAGGTTGACTGGTGATGTCAGCATTAGGGCAGCCTGTCACAGGTCTATGAAGAAGTCCGAGACGCCACACAGCCTGAGAGTAACTTTAGGGATGGTGTGGGAGTTTTGTTTGTTTAAGTTCAGAAACAGTTTTTTGTTTGTTTGTTTGTTTGTTTGTTTTTAAGCCGTTCTGCCTTAAAATAAGAATCTGTGATCATAACTAAGTCTTTTAGTTGTCCGGAGAGACTTGGAAAATGCATCTATAGTTAAAGTTACCTTACAGAAATGAACCATGGATTTATTTTAGTAAAAGTATTCTTTGGTCAGTCTTGTTGCTGTTTTTAAATGTGCTTTATAAATAAATGAACTTGAACTTGAATACGGTACAGTGACATCATTTCCAAAAAGTGGCGTATTGTTTCAATACGCAGCTACGCAAGTGATGACGTCTTGATTTTTTTCACTCTACCCAAAAAGTTAGTTTCAGTGCAGCGATAACACCAGTATCATATAGACGAAAAGTCAAAGAGATGTAAAACTTTGGCGGATTGACCTAAATCCTTTGCCATGTGGACGGGGCCTAAGATAAGAAACATACTGTATGCAAACCAGAGCACGTCTAGCAAACAAACATGGAAAGAGCTGCTAAATCTCCAACACCCGACACTGTTCTCCAATGCCAAACGAACCTCCCATAAGCCCAAAGGCGGCTCTACGAAAATAAACATTGTGCTTTCCTCAAAAACTCCCTGTGTATCAGATATCACAATATGAAAGGCTGAGACCTGCTTGACTCTCTCAGCTCTATATGTCATGTTTTTCAGTCTCTTTTTTTTTTTTGGAAAGGGATTAGCGGTAACCATAGAAGGGGGGAGAGGCACATGGGCGACTAACCGGCTTTTACAACTCTAATGGACGTGCAACAGCTTTGAAAGAGCAGCGCGCAGTAAAGTTAACAGCCGAGTAAGGAAATGTAAAAGATTTTACTGCCATTAACAGGGTCGCAGCATCAATGGGGGTCTGAATGAGAGCAGAGCAGTTAGTGCGGCTTCACTGGCCTTTGAAATGTAGGAATTTGAGTTTGGACTTCAAACGACATGAATATGGAAATGGGATTTTTGTTAGAAGTGGCCTCGTTAGTAGCTTTAGTCCGGCATACTGCTTTAACCTTAATATTTATTTTTATAAGGGAGTATGTTAATAATTTAACAACATGTAAACATATGCACTCTTTCTTTTTCAGTAAATTGCAGAACTTTTTTGGTAAATCTTTTTTCTCTGATTTCAGTAAATTGTTGTATGACAGCTATTTAATTTTTCACATTTTTGAGCCTTTCATCCATTGCTTAGGAAAGTCTGGCCTGATGTATATGATATATGACGTAAGATGGGAATAGATGCATCTCACTTGAACCACTGACCACACAGGTTGTTTACTAAAGAACAAGATAACTAGTTGGCTTGGCATTATTGTATAATGTTATCCTGAGCAGCTGCTGTGGTGGTCATCGTGGAGTGAGAGCCTGAGACTGACCCCTGTGACGCTCCAAGGACAGACGAGTCTTCGCTGAGGTCCAGCTTCATGCGCCTAGACTGCAGCTCTGCACAAGACGTTTGGCCACAGGAGAAATGGTCGTGCCCAACTGAGCCTGGTTTCTCTCGAGGTTTTTTAAATCTTCACTTTCGCCAATCGGTGAAGTTTTTTACTCGCCGCTGTCGCCACTGGCTTGCATGGTTCGGGATCTGTAGAGCTGCGCATCGATGGATTTGCTCTTCAGTGTTTGGACTCTCAGTAGTGATTATTAACCCACACTGAACTGAGCTAAACTGAACTGAACTGACACTGTTTCAATTCACTATAATCTTCCATGTGAAGCTGCTTTGACACAATCTACATTGTATAAGCGCTATACAAATAAAGATGAATTGAATTGAATTGAATTATACAGCATGTTATGCTTACAATGCCGTATATATGCGTCTACCCATCTTAGGTCATATGTTGTATTAATCAATGATGTATAATGTGCATTCAACCATCACCTGATGTAATTGGGTGGAAGAGCCAGAAAAATTTAACCAACACAGGCTCATTGGGAAAATGTGCCCCGGGGTACACACTGTAAAAAATAAATCCGTAAAATTTACGGTAAAAAACCGGCAGCTGTGGTTGCCAGTATTTAACCGTAAAAATTACAGTACAAACCGTTAAAGTAAATTCTCATTTTTACAGTAAACTAACGTATTTTATTAATTTATAGAGGTAATATGTCTGTATTTTAAATTAGCAACATCTACACATCTTTTGTTACACAGATAGACATGATAACACAGCCATATGCAGGTGGAGATGAGAAAGTTCATACATAACAGACCAATGCTCATCACAAACAACTTTTCCCACAATCAGAAAAGTGTATCAGTGTATAGAAGGTGCTCAGTGTCAATCACACTGCTACTAAACACCAGTATGGTAACACGCATAAAATTAAAGTCATGAAATAAACATTGCTTATCAATATTAGATGTAACATAACTCACTAATATACATTACTGATGCCGAAACAACTAAAAATATCCATAGTAATGTCAACAAAAAGCATAAAAAGTGATGTGCCATGCAGGGAATTCTGGGAAAGTCAATTTACGGTTATTCACTGTATATATTAAGGAAACATACTGTTAACCAGGTTACGGATTTGTACTGTAGGATTTTTACAGTTTTTTACCGTTGAAATCATGGCCATTTTTTACAGTGCATAAAGGCTGCATTTTGTGTGTAAAACCAATGCTACAGGGCTGTACTTCTCCTCTCCTCCCTACGTATTGATGGCTTTTCTGGTGTGACTGGTTTGCTTGGTGGTTCACCACAAATGGTTTCAAACTTGAGAGGCAGAGCAGACGAGGGTTTGAGGGTGGCGAAGCACAGTTCCAGAAACCAGGTAAAACAAAACCCAAAACAAAGAGCAGTGTGATGCCATGGTAAAAGCTTCTGGTTGCGATACCTTTTTCTTAATAGTTTGCTTTTGAAAACTTATTGGGCTCTATTTTAACGATCTAGGTGCAAAGTCTAAAGCGCATCACGCAAAAGCATTAAGGGCGTGTCTGAATCCACTTTTGCTATTTTAAGGACAGGAAATACTGTTTGCGCCCCGGCGCATGGTCTAACAGGGTTGTGCTTATTCTCTTAATGAGTTCTGAGTGTGTTTTGAACATAACATGCATTAAACCAATCAAAGTCTCATCTCTTATTCCCTTTAAGAGTCAGTTGCGTCGTGGCATGGTGGATTTGCTATTTACATGGCAGACTTTGTAAGTGGAAAACTGAATGCTTCACTGGCGAGAAAACGATTAAACAGAACATCTTTAGCGCAAGGATAAAGAACGAGCCTTCTCCATTCGGCATCTTTACTTTACTATTACTCTTTACTCCTTTACTTTGGTGGAGTAAGCAAACGCTGGAAACTCACTCCACTGAACACATCCATTATCCTACATATATAATTTAGTTTGTTAAGCGCAAAGATTTGTTTCAAAACTATTTCTAAACTCAATTCTAATTTCCAGCAAAGGAATAAATGAACAACAGTGTTTCCTCTAGGATTTTTTCCAGCAGTGGCGGCAGGACTTTTTTTTTACACAGATCTGCCAACTATTTCAAAGACAAATATTACACGCAGTATTACAAGTCGAGATAGCATTCATGTAATACGAGCATGCGAATCTCTTTGCTTGCGCGCCGATTTCCTCTGTTCGAGCACAGAACTTCTTGCACGCACTCAAATTTACACGTTCAAGTGCAGATCTTCTTGTGCGCTCTCCAGTAAGCGCTGCTGAAGCGCGATTTAGTGCGTTTTTGTGCGTTTTCCGACATTAACGCGTCCTGAAGTAAAGTGAAACGGCATTAAACTCCAGCAAGATAAAGTCATTGTATGCAAAGCCATAGACCTTTATCAATAAAGTATACTTATGGAAACTGTGTTCATCTTAACTGAAAGCTACGCGGTGTTTGCTAGACTCACGCACCTGTCAGTCAGTCTGTCAGAGAGTCAGTCAGCATGTCACCTTGAACAAATAGCGCACAGCACTACTACGGTTACAGAAAGGTTTGCGCGGTTTACCTCTAATATGTTTTGGTGCGATTATAATCCGCTATAAAAAAACACGACTAAATGTTTTAAATAAGAAGCTGTAATGTAGCCGTGGCGGGATGAATTTTGGCGTGGCGGCCCGCCACGGATGAATGAATGTAGCGGAAACCTTGAACAATAATAATGAAGTGTGGTCAAACAACTGAGTTATATCCAAACACACGTCCTGTACCTATGCCCCATATAGTGATGCAGACGTTTTTAAAACCCCACAGGTGGACAAATCTAAACCTGTTTTAATAAAACAAATATAAATATGCATATAATAAATAATACTGATGATGATAATAATAATAATAACGTTATACAGATGCAGATTGTCATGAATAAACTGAAAAAGCCCCCCGAGGTGAAGAAGGCATGGAGGCAGTGGTATTTATATCTATGTAGAAAATAATAATTTTTGTAACATTTTAATTCTTTAATTGTTTTCAAATGTAAAGCTATTTGTGTATTGCTGTACAACCTGTGTGTATTTAACAATGTGTAAGCGTTTGGATCCACAAAAGCGCATAACTAATGCGCTCTGCGCTGGACTTTAGAGCAGCTTTTAGTTGGTCAATGGCGCAGTCTATTTCAGTTCCTCAAAATAGCAACACGCCAACAATGCGCCTTAATACACTTGCTTTCTAGACCGGCACATCCATGAGTCCACAAAGTGGCGCAAATGGATTTGCCATTTAAACAACATTGTGCAAAACGTGAAAATTAGAGTTGTGCTGGTCTGAAAATAGTAACAAATTGCACCAAACATGTCTTGTGCCTTATTGCGCAGGGTGTATGTTAGGGCCATATGGGTTGTGTTTAGGGAAGGGGGTGGGCGGGTCAGTCCATATCAACCTAATATATCAGGCTAGACAACAAGCTGACCGACTTCTCTCTGCACATTGAGGTCACAAGGACGTTAAGACGGCCAGAAATGTACATAACGGCCTCTGGTGGCTTTATGAGAAATGGCACATATGCGATAACGTGCCTCCAGTAACATATTTGAGATTGTCAAAATTGTACACAGAGCCCTCTAGTGGATTTGTGAAAACAAAAAACTGCAAGATGACATAGTCCAGGGTAGGGTTGGACGGTTTACCACGACTATGGTAGTATCGTCATACTATGGCCCCAAAATACTGGCGGTGCCACTGTAGTTTGTAAACGGTAGTATCATCATTAACGGTCTATCTACAATACATAATGTTGCATGAGGAAAAGTCACTAAAATGCTCACACATTTGTGCAACAGTAGACTATTTTATTTTAATGGTCTATGGAGCCCTTTAAAGTTGCAAAACTGTGTAGAATCCGCACTTTTTATGGTAGCCTATTGCAATCTCTTTGTTTGGTATAATTTGTATCTTAATTTTAAAGTATTTTTTGCCGGCCAGTTATCTACAAACTAAACAAAAAGAACTAATAAAATTTAGGATAAGTGACGTGCAAATAATACTTTTTTCAGTAATAAAGGAATTGTTCATTAAATTCAAGTAGGTCTATTTTAACATATAAAATTTAGTATTTCTGACAATCTTCTTTATTTCATAGATTTGAGTTATGAATTACAGTATTGCAATACTACTTGTCATGTGCTTTGTGAAGGCTGAAAAATAGTGTCGATTCATTTGGAGCCATGTCTGAGTCCACTAGATCCTTTTAGAGATGCACCCAGCTCTGGGAGTTCATAAACTCCTCCAGAAACTATACCTGGATGATGGAAGCTTTCAGCGGTGCGCCAAGCCCAATTTGATCAACTGGTGTCGGCAGGAGGATTTCCCCCCGGGACACCAACAACAATCGCTACGTCATAAGCATGCCCCTACAAGAGAAAGCTCCTGATTGGTTAACGCGGCGCAAATGTCCGCTGAAGTACAGATTTTTTTCAACTCAAGCAATTCACGTGAAATGCAAGTTAAGCGCGTCAATCTCGCAAAACTCTTAACTCGCGTTGATTCATTCTCGCGAATCGCATCAATCGCGCCGCCTCATTAGCGCGTATCGCGCCGCAGGATGTCTATTCGCATCTTTGCATTGACTTAACATGTAAATCACTCGCGCTTGCCGCTTCTTCCCCGTCTGGTGTGAACGCAGCATAAGCCAAAAGAAAATGAATGAATATATACAGTTGTAAGGTATATATATACCGTTTCTAAGGTATGTGTACGACTTTTTATTTAAGTTTTTTTTTTTTTCGCTTGTTTTTTTAGGACATCAGTATCTCCAGCAGAAAAGATAGTCAAAGATGCCATTCGTAAATTGTAAATAAATCTGTGTTTTTGAAATTAATGAAGACAGCAGAAGTCAATGATTTATTTGAATTATTTAGCCTGACATGTTTACTGCTCCAAAATATTTTAAATATTTCTCAAAATAAAGTATAATGTGTTCAAAAGGTTTTTTTTCCCCAGACATTTTAAAAGAATATATTTTAGAACAGTAATCACTAGGGGTGTCAAAACTAATCGTTTCTTCGGTGCACCGCGATGCAGATGGGGACAATTCGATATCGGTTCAGTAATAGATCATAACCGGTTATTACGCCCTGACGTCATTTATCCCCTATGCGCGATGTCACGGTAGAATATATGGCGAAGGAGGCGAGGGTGAGTCAATAAAACACTCCTACTACTTAAAAAGCAGATCTTTCACTGACACTGAGGAATGGTAAAGCACGAGCCGCTATTTCACTACTAGGGAGAAATGCTGTAAAACTCTTACTCTCTCTCTCTCCCACACACACACACACACACACTTTGGGCATTTGACCCGCTGGCATGTTCGTGAGGTAAATTTCCCTCCTCTCGGCTGTTTGTGGATCGAGACACAAGCGTGCCTGTGGTGCGAGTTTATTGTATTGTATTGTATTTATTCTATTAATTGTATTGTATTGTATTGTATTTATTCGCTTTCGTTTCTGAAGCCAAGCGCAGCCCTTTCTGTTGAGCGGGTGAAGACAATGACCAATCATAGGGGTGTAAGATCTTGCCAGCGCTTACAAAGCAAGCGGGATAATATTTACATTAGTTTATTTGTTATGAAACTTTTATGATTGCTCGTGCTGTCTTCTGAGCATGTATTGGAGTTTTCATTCACAAAGAGTGTTTTTTTTTTGAGCAGGTAAAATTAAAGGTACAGTTCATATATCTGACTGCCTGTATTAAAGGACAAAATTGTATTACAAGTAATATATAAATATAAACATATTTATAGATTTTAATACAATTTTTTTTCTTGTGTTGTAAAGAAAAAAATCTAAGTATGTATGGAAAGCATCGTCAATGCACCGTGATGCATCGAGATATCGAATTGAACCGAATTGATGGCATGATAATCATAACCGAACCGTGAGACCAGTGTAGGTTCACACCCCTAGTAATTACAATACCGCGAAACCATGAAACCATATTTTTACCCAAGGTTATCATACCGTCAAAATCTTATACCGGCCTATGCCTAAGTTGAAGTTGAAATTATTAGCCGTCTGTGATTTTTTTTTTTTTTTTTTTTTTTTTTTTTTTTTAATATTTCCCAAATATGTTTAGCAAAAAAAGCAAAACATTTTTCACAGTATTTCTATTTTCTATTCTAAAACTTATCTCCAGAAGACCGTCTTATCGAGTCATTATTATTATTATTATTATTATTAGCCTTAAGCAATATATTTTTTTTTGATTGTCTACAGAACAAACCAATATCTCATTTTGATTATCACTGTGAAAAAACATGAAAAAGAAGTAAGGGTTACTGAAAAAAAGACAAAATTGGCTGAACTACTCCGTTAAGTCCTCCAGACCTGGGATGAATAGGATCGTTTCCCAGCTGCCCGGCATTTCGACCAGGCCAAAGCGGGTCGTAATACCCCGCCAATCTGCTAAATTGATGTCCTCTCAGGAGGCAAAAATCTTGTCCTGGAGCGAACTACAAGGCAAAGGCAGGTATCTGGTGTCCTGACCTAAGCATTGGAAACCCAGCTCTCCGCTGCCCACAACCACAGGGCCGCCCATTGTTTATCATCCCTCCTCTCTCAATACGGCCACAGATACAGTTAAAAGCACCAGCCAGTTAACGTGATTAAATTTCTCTGTATCAATCATTCACACACAAAGTGTTCGATTGTGTGCCTCCGAGTCGCGCACAATGGACAATGCTCCTCACAGTTGAACTGTTCGCGGTAGAAAAGGTGTCTAGTGCGCTGTTTTTGTTACCTGCTCTCTAGCCTGTGAAAGCAATCTCACATCAAAGAAAAGCCATGCAGGTAACACAATGCCGCATCGGTGCTAGCATGACGGCTGTGTTTGCGTCGCACATGTATGTGTGTGCATGTGCGTTTATGTGTATTTTGCATCTTGTGACGACCCCGAACATCAAAACCAGCCACAACAAGCCATTGTGTAGACCAGATCTCCAGAATCTACACACTTCTGAGGGGGAAAAGTGGCAGATAAAATGACATTCTACCTCTCTACACGGTGGGGACAATCGGCGCAAAGATACGAGACGGGGGACGTTTTCTTTTCTCCGCCGAACACAAAAGGCTCCAGTAGTTATTTTAGACCGCTCGCTTACACGGCTAATCTTGATGTGTGAAAGAAAGGGTCCGGTGCTGCGACCCGTGACCCGCGACTGTACCGCTGGGGTTATGCAGTAACAGTGAGAAACACACACAGATGTGCAAACAAAAAAAAAATCACTTTTTTTGTAGCAAAGTTGAGCTGACAAAATAATTATTAACTTGAGTTTTAGTTGTCCTTCCTCAAAGTAAAGAGGAAATTACTTTCTGTTCCATTCCAGCAACTTCCAGCAATCCAACTTCATCCGGCAAAATAAAATGTCAAACTGTAATGACAAAAAAATGAAATACATTTCTGTCATTTAGTGTAACAGAACAATACAACAAACTTATTCTGAGCTTTAAAATATAAATAGAAAGTACACTGTCAAAGATTTAATGACAAAAAAGTCAAGACAACAAATATTAAAATAATTTAAAGCAACATAAAAGTAAGTTAATCAGGTTTCAACTACATTTTTCAAATTATTCATAGCATAACTTCATATTTTTAGTCAGTTTGATTGATGTAAGTTGAGATGACTAGAAAAGTTAATTCGATTCAACTAAAGAATTTAAGGAAGCAACAATTTTTTCACAGTGTATCTGACACTTTAGTCAATTTTGGGGATTTACACCTACCTAACTTTAAATAGTAACAGTTCCTGACTCCAGTAACCTACAAACACAAACTGGGTATCATTGGAAAGAAGACACTTTGAGCTTTACTGTGGTAAAAGGGGAAGTTACATGTTAAAAAATATAAAAAGTTATACATTAGGGCTGTGCCAATAGACGATGCCATCGTCCATCGCCGATGGCCAATAGATATCACGATGCTGAGCCTGGATCGCCGATCTTCGGCCCTGCCCCCGTCGCAAACCCGCTTATGAAAAATACACACTCAGGCCCCGTTTACACTTATACAGCTTACTTTTAAAATGGCATTTTAAAACGAAAATGACCCACGTTCACACTGGTGTTTCATCTAGCATTTCTGAACAGCTCTCCGTCCACTGAAAACACACATCACGTGATCACACACACACACAGACACCGCCACACACACACACAGACAGCCACAGTCACACACACTGTCATGCGCTCGTCTGAGCTCCAGAGAACAGTGTACGTCGGACAGTTTATCAAGGGTTTATCGCTGGATTGTGTCTCACTATAGTTGTTAAACTTGATATTTAATTAATCTTGTCTCTATCCAGGGCTTAATTTGTGCTGGAACACGCCGGATCCGGATGCGGCACCTCATTTTACCGATCGCCCTCCTCCCCTGTCCACTGTTCATTTTCACTTTCTTCCGCGACTCCCCAACCCTCTTCACTTTCGTCCGCGACACCTCAGCGCCGCTCACTTTCGTCCGCGACACCCCTCCGCCATCCACCGCCGTGGTGGTTGAAACGGTAGGCTACAAATAATTAATTTGTTATGAATTAATTAATTATTCATAAATATTTAATTCACCTCCGCCTATGAAGACGATGCCATCGTCCATCGCGATGTTTCACATTAGACATCGTACAATGCTAAATTGGTCAACATCGCCCAACCCTATTATACATTAGGAAGTCATGAGAAAACAAATTTGTATTGTGTTCAATATTTGTTTTTCCATATACAAACACAGGAAAACATTAATGTAATGTCCTAGAAAACATATGACTTGAAAGCCAAGTGTCTCATGAGTTTATGGGTGCTTTCACATCTGTAGTTCGGTTTATTTGTTCCGGACCAAGGGCAATAAATGATACATTGTAGCACTTTCTGCCGTCTTTGGGTCCTTTTCACACCACACTGATTGCTTTGGTCAGAACCAGTTGAACAGAACCAAAATGCAGTCATGTGACAAAATCCATATCACTCATTGGCCAAACATATTTCCTAAACTGCTTATCGATTGGTCAGAATTCACGTGCAGGAAAATGCCAATGGAACTCCAGCAAATAAACAAACCAGCAGACACAAAATGTTGCTTTTCACTATGGAGGGACGACTTAGCTGGCTGATTGTATCCATGCTCATAGTATACTGTATAGTTTGTATACATCACTTTAGACAAACTATACATTTCTAGAATGAATGCTGCTGTGGTTGGAAAACAATGTTTTAAGGCATTGCAAACGGCGAAGGTGCATCGTACGTCACTTCAGGAGGAGGCGTGAATTAATTTAGCTAAACTGCGACATGGTCATCTTCCGGAAACATTACCAACGATCCATCAGGTAATGCCCCCCCCCCCCCCCCCCCCCCCTCTCTCTCTCTCTCTGTTGGTAAAGCGCTGTCAACAAATACTTTTCTTCTACATTCCATAATGCACAGCGCATCGGCCTACGGCAGCTGGATTAGTCCAAAACGGTGCAGTACTTTTTGCGGTTGGGTCTGTTTTAGTTCGGATCATGTTCTCACCACAAACGATTCACTCCAGGGTTCGTTTGAAAGCGCACCGACTAGGGGTGTAACGATACTTCGAACCGAACCGAAATATCGCGATACACCAACCACGATACGAATCGCGAAACTCTCGTGGCGTACCGCGATACTCTCACGCCCCCTGCTGCCCATTGTTGAGGTTGACGTCACTTGTCTCTAACTAATTAAACCAAATTTAAGCACATATTTATTTGATCACATTTGATTAAATTGTATTAGTAATGAGGTTTTGTTCTAAATATTATATTCTAAAGTTAGTATTTTCCAAGTGCATGTCATGTCATGTAAGTGCGCGATCACTCGATTACTGCATGGTTTCCGCTACATTCATTCTTCCATGGCAGGGCGCCACACCAAAATTCACCCCGCCACTGACTGATGCTTGCGCGCCGATTTTCTCTGTTGGTGCACGGGATTCTTGCGTGCCCTCGTGTATACTCTGCTCAAGTGCGCTTTCAAAAACACGCAGCTGAAGTGCGATTTAGTGTGTTTACGCATCACGCATCAGTAACTGACTGACAGGTGCATGCAGCGTGTGAGGCTGGCAAATACGACCGCTTTCAGTTAAGATGAACACAGTTTCCATAATTATACTTTATAGATAATAGATAATGCTTTATAATACTTTAAAATGTATAGATGAGGTTATCTTGATGGAGTTTAGCCGTTTCACTTTACTTCAGGGAGCATTAATGCCGCTCGGGTCTATTGGAGACATTCATAAATATTTCTAGCAAATCTAATGAAGGTTGGAGACATACATGTTACATAAACACACTAAGGAGCACTTGAGCGGAGTATATATGGGGGCACGCAGGAGTTTTGTGCATGGACGGAGAGAATAGGCGCGCAGGCAATATATTGACATTGCAGTTTTCAGCGCCGTGCACCGCATTCTTCCCTATACTGAACTGTAGAATAAAATAAATACAAAGATGACGTTCACCTCTTACCTGATGTCTTTAACAATACATTTTCTATGTGTTTGCAAAATGGAAGTCATAAAACATCTTCTACTTGAGGAGGTAAAGCTCAATATGACGGGAAATAGCTGAGCCAAAAACCAACAAACAAATCAATCAAATTAAAAATGTACAAAAATCACAAAATATCTCAGAGTGGGCAAAAGTAATGCTAAATAATTTTGCCCAAACGAAAGTTAAGCAAAAACAACGAAAATCATAATCATGTTAGCAAAATACACGAAAACGAGATCAAAGGAAGATGCGCTCATCTCCGCTTTTCCTGACGGGCTTTTCATATCCCCGCGCCACGACGCCCAGTGATGATAGATCGGTCTCCTGACCAATCAGCTGTCGTGAAGGTGGACATGCAGAAATGACAGGCACGGAGAGAGAGAGAGTGAGAGAGAGAGAGAGAGCGAACGGGAGGCTAAAATACAACCAGCTAGAACCGTAACATTAGTTTCAGACAAAACTGCAGTGTATTCTCTTTGCTTGCGCGCCGATTTCCCTCAAATATACACGCTCAAGTGCAGATGTTTATATGGGCTTTCAAATAACCGCTGCTGAAGTGCGATTTAGTGCGTTTTGCGACATTAACGCGTCCTGGGGTGGAGTGAGGCGGCTATAGACTCCAGCAAGATAAAGTCATTGTATGCAGAGCCATTGACCTTTATCAATAAAGTATACTTATGGAAACTGTGTTCATCTTAACTGAAATTAACTGAAATATTTCATATGTTCTTAGAGAGGACAAGCCTGTTTATCTTTCACTATAGTCTACACTGCAGTTATTTATTTAATTTGAGTTTACTTTCTTAAGATGGCTGCACTAAAGAGAATTGTTTTTTCTGACTAGTCTATATTGGAGGTATTTATTTCATTTTTGTTGTTTACTGGTATCCTGACTGTACTAAAATGTGATGGCAAAGTTAATAAAGAAAAAGTTTAGTTGTTCTTGTTATTAAGTGAATCTATTGTTCCTTAGCATTGCTGTTAAGATGACATCAACCCTAACTCCACAGCAAACAGAAACCGAACCGAACCGAACCGAACCGTGGCTCCAAAACCGTGAACCGAACCGAATCGTGCCTTTGGTGTATCGTTACACCCCTAGTACCGACACCACCTCTTTAAGGAGGTCTCGGTACGCTTTTGGTGTGCACTCGAGTACGATTGCTACATTCACACCTGCCCAAACAAACCGTACCAAGAGGGAAATTGAACTCTAGTGCAATTCAACCAAACTAAATAAGGCAGGTGTGAAAGCACCCTATATTTCAAATTTGATGAAGGTAGCATGCAAAATGAGATTTCTGTAAAAAGTTTTCTGAGATTATATCGGTGTCCTTCTTTCCCTCACCGTCAGAGGCACTTTCTCAAAAATGACCATCCCAAACTAAAACATTAACAGTTTCATGATTTTGTCTACATTTACAGTTTATGTATCTTTGGAAAGAAGACACTGTAGGCTTTATTATCCATTATCTAGAGTTTATAATGCTCAAAATAAAAAAAAAGTTATAAATGCTTAAACTAGGGGTGCCCAAACTCAGTCCTGGAGGGCCAGTGTCATCCTTGTCAAGTTTGTTCATCCTTGTCTGCCGCCTGTCTTTTGATCATCTGCCTAATATTGTGACTACGATTCTGGGTTGCCTGTATACATCTGTTTGCCCCCGTGTTGACCATTGCTTTACTGAACTTCCTATTAAACCTGCATTTGGATCCGCAAGTCTGCTCTCAGCGTCTCCCTCGTTACAGCTGTATTATTTCAGCTTTTCATTCATTCATTTTCCTTCGGCTTAGTCCCTTATTTATCAGGGGTTGCCACAGCGGAATGAACCGCCAACTATTCCAGCATATTGAGTAAATACCCTTCCAGCCGCAACCCAGTACTGGGAAACACCCATACAAACTCACATTCACACTCATACACTACAGCCAATTTAGTTTATTCAATTGACCTATAGCGCATGTGTTTGGGGAAAACCGGAGCACCCGGAGGAAACCCACGCCAACACAGGGAGAACATGCAAACTCCACACAGAAACGCCAACTGACCCAGCTGGGGCTCAAACCAATAACCTTCTTGCTGTGAGGCGACAGTGACTATTTCAGTATTACATTATGAGTAGAAGTCTTTCCTTTATTCTTCCAGAGCAACTTTTGAGACAGGCTTTTATGTGTTATTCCTCAAAACTAGCACATTACTGTACACATTTGCCAAGACATTAATCATTTATTTAGTCAAACACTGTAGGAGAACGTGTAGTCCTTTGTGCTGCGATGCGACATAATTCGCTCATTAATTTTTACTAAGAAATGTCTGCGAGAACAAAAAGCCCCAAAATGAGAGCAGACGCACATGAAATGAATGGAAAGAATAACAACATGCATCATTTACACAAAGCAGCATCTTATAGGTGTATGTACATAACAGTCCATGGGAGATTATTCTGAGACGGACATAAATATCACCATTTTGCATTTTAATAATGCATAAAACAAGCATTTAATTGCCTATCTTGTATGGAAATTAACATATCGTGTCCCAGAGCATTTTTATTATTAAAACAGCCTGAGACCGGGTCTTTTTTTGACACATGCATTTGTACTAAATGTTGAAGATTGTACTCTGGGTGTGTTTTGCAAGATTCCTCTATGTTAAACATATTATTGGACTGTCCTGCTATTTATTTATTTATTTAAGAGTGCAAAACATGCAAATAATAAACACAGAACAGCAGAAATAGAACAGCAATAGAAATAACAGAAATGTGTATAAATAGCGATAGCATTCAGAATAATATTGCTAGTATTTAAATAGTAGCAGTTCATTCATTAATTTTCCTTCGGCTTAGTCCTTTATTTATCTGGGGTCGCCACAGCGGAATGAACCGCCAACTATTCCAGCATATGTTTTATGCAGCGGATGCCTTTCCAGCTGCACACTACACTACGGCCAATTTAGTTAATCAACTCTCCTATAGTCAGTGTTGGGGAGAATACTTTGTAAATGTATTTAGTTACAGAATACAGAATACCTGCTTTAAAATGTATTTTGTAACGTATTCCGTTACTTTGCTTAATCCTGGTACTGTATTCTAAATACTTGGAATACTTGGAATACTTCCCCTTGAAAACAGCCTTCAAGTCTATTAAAGTGTCACACTATGCGTTGGTAGCAATTTCTGCAAGAAAAGGGCCTCTAATGCTAAACATTATTGACTGACAGAGAAAAATAAATAAACAATATAATTATGTTTATTGAATAATGTTTATTTATCAAAGTGTCAACAAATTCAATTTCTGTTTCTGTAATAAAGATAAAAAGTGCTTGAACATAGACAGCATTACTGTCTGTAATATACAATATATGTATATAATATGCATTTTGCTTACCCTTTGTATTTCACAGTCTGCACAGAAAAATATCAGGTATAAGAAAAGAAAAACTTTAAAATAGTTTATGTAAAACCAAAGTAATGTAACAGGTTCTAGCCAACATTTTAATTTCTATTATGAAAACTTCTCACCTAAGAACAATATTGCAAAAATTAGAAGAATGCAAAATGTGTTTGCTTTACAAAAATGTAAACATCAAAATGAACAAGTTTTGTTTTAAGTCAAACATATTAGCCAGTAGCCACCTATCTACAGTACCTAACTACTTATCACGGTCACCAGCGAGCTTCAACCAGAGATCGCTGGTATACAGACTCACATTCACTTAACTACAAATCCTGCCTCACATGGACAACATATTCAGTCATGCCACACACACACACACACACACACACACACACACACACACACACACACACACACACACACACACACACACACACACACACACTCACCTGCTCCAGCTGACCGTCATCAAGACTCTCTCTCACACACACACACATTCACAGCTGCGGCTCATTTGACACTCATTATCACGACTATATATTTCAGTTTGTGTGCCCCTCTCGTTGTCTGTTGTATTTTGTGTTACTCATATGATGTCCGGTTGTTCCTGGTTTGTGTTGCCCTGTTTTAGTGTTCCTGTTTTGTTTTTCATTAAATCCTAAATGCTGTGTTTGGATCCGATCTTTGTTTTTCCCCTCTTAACCCTGCAACGGACCGTAACACTACCTATTTACCGTTTCTTCCGGGAGTCTCCCGTATTTCAGACCCATCTCCCGTATTGTTCTGTCTCCCAGAAAACTCCCGGAATTCCACCCCCCTCAGCACTTTGGTTCAGTCTGGCCTGAAACCTGGTGCATGTGCGCGTGCTCTTCAGTTTGCGCGCAACCTCCCCGATCTACAGTTCGCGCGCCCCCATCTCACCCTCCCCGCTCTTCAGTTCGCAGCACTTTGGTACAGTCCGGCTTGTAACCTGGTGCATGTGCTCGTGCTCTTAAGTTTGCGCCTATGGTTTGCGCGCAACCTCCTCGCTCTACAGTTCGCGGGTTCGCGCGCCCCCATCTCCCTACTCTAGTCGGGAGTGTAGCTTCTGTTTCTATGGTTTCGGCGGCAATTTAGTAATATTGTTATGGGCCAGACACGCATCGCCCGAAGTATTCCAATGGTATTAGGAAAGTAACTGTATTCTAAATACCCTGTTTAAAAATAGTAACTGTAACGGAATACAGTTACTCAAGAATAGTATTCTAAATACGTACCGCCGGTACATGTATTCCGTTACTCCCCAACACTGCCTATAGTGCATGTGTTTTTGGACTGTGGGGGAAACCGGAGCACCCGGAGGAAACCAACACGGGGAGAACATGCAAACTCCACACGGAAATGCCAACTGACCCAGCCGGGACTCGAACCAGCGACGTTCATGCCACAGTAGGCCTGTGCGATTTAGGGAAAATATCTTGTGATTTTTTTATTTATTTTTTTTGGATATTGCGATTTAGATTTGATTTGCGATTTAATATTGTAGTCAAGCTTCAGCTCCATATTCTGTATCATCACCAATTATCATAGTAGAACAGTTTCTTAAGCAGTTTGTGATGCATTTTGGAAACAGGAGATGAGCCCCTGGTCTAATGCGCCACCTGGCTTGAGAAACCCGTTCTCAAAGACTTACTTTTAGTCATTATTTGGGCAGCACACATATTCTGAATGCCTTCAGCAGAATACAAATGAGCCGTTTCAATCTAGATTAATTCCAATATTACAGTGAGATTAATCTAGATTAAACAAATTAATCTATGTCCACCTATAGTTTAAATTTAAATAACTGCAAAAAATCACAAACTAAACTACAAAATTTTGTATATTTTAGGTTTCTCTTGATTTTTTTTTCCTGTTTATTAAAATTTTATTTATTATTTTCCAAAATATTAATTTGAGTGTATACTCATTTCTGAACTGTGATCTTCAGTTTTTTTGTTAAATTAGTTCCAGTTTTGTCTTTGGTACTGACTAATGGTACTGACTAATCTAATGTATATGCACAAATCATTTATTCTGAAAACTGTTCACACACACACACACACACACGTTTGTTTTTGTGAAAAGTGGGTACATTACATAGGCTACCATTCATTTTATACTGATCAAACCGTATATTATATTGCCCTCACCCCACCCTACCCCTAAACCCAACCATCACAGGAGACAGTGAACAGCTTTACTCCCTGAACAAACTCATCCTGTGTGATTTAGAAGCTTTTTGAGAAGTGAGGACGTCACCAATGTCCTCATATTTCACCTGCTTTTTGTAATACCTGTGTCATACCCATGTCATTATACAGATTTGTGTCCTGATATGTCACAAAAACACGTACACACACACACACACGCACACACGCAGCCTGAGACTGTAGAAGGGATTGATAGAGGCAGATGGACTAACATTGTGTAGATATGTGAAAGGGTGTGGTGCGGATGCCAAATTACAGGTGTGACCCCGCAGCGCTCACGTCCTGCATGATTTATTGGGTTTGTCGGTCACTAGAAAGAGTTCAAATACGGGAGGTCTGAACTTCCTGTTATCTTTGCCCTCGGCTGACCTCTCGTGCGCTCGTCTGCTGTGTTTCACAAGCCAATGCATAACTCACAGAGAGGTCAGCACAAAGAGCCTGCTGGACCTGTCCCAAAACACATCCAATGAGCTGCTTAACCTTTGTGTTGTCTTATAATTCAGTACACACCGTTTGTCCTTCGGGTCAAAATTGAGCCGCCTTCACGAAACCTTTAAAGTAAAGCAGATCAATTTAATTGAACTATTCTGCATGAAGACACACGCTCCTGTTCATCACACACTCTGTGAATGTTTGGGTTTTCCCTTATCAGTGTGCAGTATTTCAGCAGTGGACAACACTCGTTCATACTACAGTAAAGGGTGTGTTTTATAAAGCTGCAGAAGTGTAAAACACTTTTAGCAAGACAGTATTCATAAAAGATACAGCAGCAGATTAGTTTGTGTGTGTGTTAGACTGTGCATGTCAATGAGTGTCTGTTGGAGTGTGCATGTGTATGTGTGTTGGAGTGTCAGTGTAGGTTGGAGTGTCTATGTGTGTGTATATATGCGCATAGTTGTGCAAATTAATGTTCTGTGAGTGTTTTATAACGGACGCGCGCCCATACAGGAGGATCTAGCGAGGCTCAATGGTGTTTCTGCCATAGAATGTAAAATAAACCTGCATATGAGCTTCAGACGCGCTCTGGCGGAGCTGTTTACTGTTCCTGTCAGCGATCTCCCAATAATATCCAGCTGCAAACTCAACTGCCATCAGATCGACACTTTTTAACAGATTTAGGGTGTTTTACTGTATTTTACATTTGTCTGTATGTTTTTGAATAGTCGATATTTAATAGTAGATATTAGGGTTGGGCCGATAGACGATGCCATCGTCCATCGCCGATGGCCGATAGACATCACGATGCTGAGCCGGCATCGCGATCCATCGCCCCGCCCCCGTCGCAAACCCGCTCGTGAAAAATACACACTCAGGCCCCGTTTACACTAATACAGCTTACTTTTAAAATGGCATTTTAGAATGAAAATGATCCACATCCACACTGGCGTTTCATCTAGCATTTCTGAACAGCCCTCCATCCACTGAAAACGCACATCACGTGACCACACACACAGCCACACACACAGAGAACAGTGTACGTCGGACAGTTTATCAAGGATGATAGTGGATCGCGTCTCACTATAGTTGTTAAACGTGATATTTAATTAATCTTGTCTCTATCCAGGGCTTAATTTGTGGCGGAATACTCCGGATCCGGCCCCTCATTTTACCGATCTCCCTCCTCAACCGCCCTCCTCCCCTGTCCACTGTTCATTTTCACTTTGTTCCGCGACTCTCCAACCCTCTTCACTTCACTTTCGTCCGCGACACCCCCGCGCCGCTCACTTTCGTCCGCGACACCCCCGCGCCGCTCACTTTCGTCCGCGACACCCCTCCGCCATCCACCGCACCAAACAAATGACTGACACGGATCACTCTGCCTACTCATGCCAGAGTCCCGCGGAAAAAGTGATTGACAGGTGGTAATTTGTGTGTAACTTATCTTTATTTATTTATGATTTGGTTATGGGTAAAACAAAGACCAGGTAGTTGAAACGGTAGGCTACAAATAATTAATTCGTTATGAATTCATTAATTATTCATAAATCATTAACTCACCTCCGCCTATGAAGACGATTTCATCGTCCATCGCGATGTTTCACATTAGACATCGTACGATGCTAAATTGGTCAACATCGCCCAACCCTATTAGATATTCAGTCTGTTCAGTTTAAAGCAGAAGCTGATCTTTTGCAATCTCCCTGTTGACCTGTGGTTCCCTTTAAATCTGTGTATGTTTAAAAAAATATATATATGAAATTATATATTAGCTAGGGCTGCTCGATTATGGGAAAAATCATAATCACGATTATTTTGGTCATAATTGTAATCACGATTATTCAAAACTATTATCAGTTGAAGTCAAAATTATTTGCCCTCCTGTCAATTTTTTTTTAGCAATATTGTCACGATGGGGTATCACAAAAACAAGGGATAGATCCAAATGCAGCAAAATATATTATAATAAGAAAACAAAGAAGATCCAAAAAACATAAGGGGACAGGCAAGGTACAAAAACTGACAAAAAAATGCAAGTGCAAAAACTATGAGTACTAAGGTGAATCAAACTAAATATAAATAGGAATCCAAAAACATAAAGACGATACCAAACAAAGTGAACAAACAAACTAATCAACCGAACATGAGAAACTGGAGCACACAACAAAACAGTACAGAGCAAACAAATGTATGAGGACAATCCAGAGTCGTAGTCAATATAGCAGGCAAAAGGTCACAGGGATGGCAGCAGACAGGCAGAAACAGAGAATCAAGGCGAGGGTCCAAACACGGCAAAGACAAAACAAGGAAACGCTTC
>LR812529.1:53176640-53336640 GCA_903798195.1 Danio kyathit | reverse complement strand
AGTGTGTTCATGTGTGTGTGTTGTAGTGCGCATGTGTATGTGTGTGTGTTGGAGTATGCATGTGTATGGCAGTAGATTCTGTGGTGTTCAATGGTTTTTTTTTAGCTGGCGGGTAAAATTTGACCCAAAAGGACAGTCATTGTACCCTAAATGTGTTCAGCCTTCATGAAATAGAAAAAATGAAAAAAGATCCTATTTTTTCTAATGTTTTGGATCATTTCAGATAAATTCACCAATCTTCAAGCTAAATAATGTTTAAAAGATTTTTTTTTACTGTTAAAATGTTGCTTGGGTCATTTTTGACCCATAAGTCAACAGAAGGGTTAAATCACAAGCGTGCAGTATGTTTGGTGGCATGTTTAAAGATGTCACAGACAGCTCAGACCCAATCGCTGCTAATACTAATATCTTGCGCTCTTGATCTGGCATCATGAATTCCAGGAATCAATAAATGATTAGAAAGATTTCAATGGCTTAAACTTAGCAATTAATCTGATAAGAAGGGTTTATTTCCACTGGTTTAGCTGGCACTGGGTTAAATTAATCTTCCTTGTGTTTTTGTGCACGTCTGTTAGACCAACTCTGGTTTTAGTTGCGTTGGCATTGTTGGCATTAGTTTAATGGTTTCATTACAGACTTTACACCAGTAAACATCATGAATGCAAGCGGTTTGTGCCATCTGATGGAGATGCATCATGACTAGTGTACATGCAAATGAAATCTAAGCAAAATCATTTTCAGGTATGTTACTTTACACTAGTGGTGTAACGGATCACAAATCTCACGGTTTGGATCACATTTAGTCACGGATCAGACCATTTTTTGGATCAGCCAAAAAGGGGAGGAAACTAATGTAATTTGCTTTCCATTTATCACAGTTACAGCACTGCAAGACACTTTTGCTTTTAACAAACAATTTAGAACCTGTAATTATATTAAAAATAAAACGAAGAAATAATCAGCTGAATAAAAATAAACTAAAATATTCAGTAGTGTGAAAAATTCAATGTTACTACTGTTGCTGATAACGCTCAATGCAGAAATCTAACATCATTTGCACTAGTGATGTGCGGATCGATAATAAAATATCGATATCTCCGATACCAGCTTTGTATGTTCTAGAATCGATTATCTTATCAAAATAGGGATGGGCGATATGGCCTAAAATCCATATTGCGATATACATTGCAGCCTCTTGCGATAACGATATATATTGCGATATATAAATTATAATAGAACCATTTCAGAACAGGTTACATAGACCCTTAGGAAAGCCAAACTGCTATTTTTTTATAAGAAATAAAGAAACGTTGCATGTCATTTTGAGAACATTTATTGTGCAAAAGCAAAACTGTAATTAAACAACACAATGTTGCAGATAAATAAACTAAATGTAGTGCCTTTTAGAAAGAAAGACTTTTCTTTTAAGTCCTTGGTTCCTAAATGCCAAGTTGCAGAGAACAAAAAAACTGGTGTCTTTTTAGTTAAGGAACTTACACTGTACTGAAATTACTTCCAGTATTAAATTAGTCAAATAAAATTGTGTATTGCAGATACTTTAAATGAAAACATATTTCTAACCTGCAGCCTAAGGGAACACATTTGATTTTAAACATTTTGTTCTCCTAATGAAATTAAAACTGGTGTCTCTCTCTCCCTCTCTCTCTCCCCCTCTCTCTCTGTCTGCTGTAGTGTTGGTGCTGCTGAGAGATTGAGATGCACCAGACAAAGGTTGCTTATAAAGTAATGCAAAAATGAATACAATTAATATCGAAAGCGAAAGCAGATTCTCGGACATGTCCGGGGAAAAGAGAATGTATTGTCACCCCAAATAATGAGCTGGATCAGTCTATTTAGTCTTCGCGCTCTTCTCAAAGCTGCTACCAAAGTCAGAACAACAGTTCTGTATCCAGCGCGATACAGCGCGTCTCTGTGGGTCTGCATGCAGAGCATGTGAGTCTGTGGCAGAGTGTTCTCAGTTTCTCGCGAACACAGAACCGGGCCGCCCCAATAATATATCGGCCACCCAGGTTAAATCTGTGTGGGAGGCACTGATGTTCACTAGACAAGCCACAGTATGCCATGCATGAGGCTCGCAAGTTGTGCGACACGCCGCCATTCGGTGCCATGCGTTGCTTAGTGCTGTTGTTGCTGTTGCTCTTAATTTCGCGGGTAGATTGCGTCATCAAACATGCATTATCGCGATAGTGCAATAGAATTAGAATCTCTATCGTAGGCCAATTTTGTATCGTTTATATCGCCCATTACTATATCAAAATATCGATATTTCAATAATTTGGAGCGAATATGTAGTTTATTGGAAATAGAAATACAGCGGAAAGTAACCACAATTACCCTAGTTTCTCTAAATAATGCCAATTTAGTCGGAACTACTTGTTCTTCCGCCTGCAAAGTCATGTGCGTAATATGGCACTGTACAACTGCAGGTCACTCTAGCTGGCCAGTAGCCACTCAATCCACTGGCTGGCACATGTTGTTCAGTCACGCTGTCATTGGATATGGGTGACCGCAAGCGAAGTTATGTGTGGAGCTACTTCATTTCCATAAACTCAAACGATGCAGCTTTATTGACACATGTAACAAAACAGTGAGGTACTGTGGTAATATCACAAACCTAATCAAACATCTACATGGAAATCACAAGACAGAATATAACAACGTCACAACTAGGCGGTCAGAAGAGGAGGAAATGAGAGGTACAGGTGCTGCTAGGGTGAGACAGACATCGCTTTTAGAGTCCTTAGGTGCAGCAGGCAGGCACTATCCAGGTACAGAGGGAGAAAATGCAGCGATGAGGCTGTATTTTGGGGTCTTGGGCTTTTTGTGACAACGATAAAACAACGAAAAAAAGTTCAAAACACTTTCATGGGAACCGGATTAACTTGTCACTAAACGTAGAAGTGTGAATGTTTTTTTAGGATGTTCAGGCAGACGTTTTAAGATATACATGCTCAGATGCTATCAATAAATATGTAAGTTGGGTTTTTTTTGTATGATAATTCTTCATAAATAAACAAGAATAACCCGTAATATGGCTTGTATTCAGTATGAAGTGACACTTAAGTACACTACTTGCTACTTTAATTTCCCAAACAGTCATTTTTGGGCCGTATCGGATTGATATCACCGATACTCACCTTCATTTTACTTGGTATCGGATCGCATAGGAAATCAGTGGTATCGCACATCACTAATTTGCACAACCCATATTTATTTGTAGTCTCATTTTCAATAAATGATTCAGTTATTCACTCATAAAACTTCATGTTTCATTGCTAGATGATCATTTTTGAAGAATGATTCAGTGGCATATCTTTGATGGCTGCTTGTCGCCACCTATTGGTTAAATAATGTAATTGCTGCCTACAACTTTCATTTTTGATTGTCAAGTTAAATGCGTATGATGGTAATTTTAATCTTTACTATTAAACATCAGTGGTTTTATCTAAACTATAAACTGTTCTCCCAGTACTTCTGTGTTATTTAACTGTAACTTCATAACTCAAAAGACTAAAGACTTTCTTGATTTTTGCGTTTTCAGATTTGAATGCAGCAATTCGATGCAAATCACCATGTTGCTTGGTTGTGGAGATCCCGATCTTTTAATGATAAATCGTGCAGCTTTACACTGAATGCATTAATCCAGGCTAAACAAGTAGTGACAGAAAACACCTTTAATGAAACCCACCACATCCTGAATAATCCACCACAACTTCTTCCGTCATCATTATATTTTACAGGAAAGCCTAAATGCTTTCATATATGTGATTTGAATGACGCGAGAGGCGATCTCTCTGTGATCATTACAAATTTAGGACTAATCTACTAGTAAAAAAAATGTATTAATTCGCGGGCCACGTTTGTTTCGAACCATGGGTTGTAATCCATGCAAATCATGGATCAACCGTGATCTGTTACACCTCTACTTACACTCAACCGTATTGGTTCCGTTTGTAGGCAAATACAGTAGATGCATGTGTAAATATATCCTTTTTAGATTTTATTTTTGTTGTATTTGGTGTTTTATGAGCATAACTGTGATTAATAAGTTGTCACAATAATTAAACAGTATTCAGAGAAATTTGTTTATGTTTTCTGTTTATGGCCTTCTATGGATTAGGGCTGCACGATACTGGAAAAATCTAAACTTGCAATATTTATTATTTTGCGATTATATATTGCGACAATTTTTACCAGATGACTTAATATTATATTAAGATTTTCCAAATATATTATTAATGTTATATTTATTTTTATATTACTATATTTATTAATATTAATATTAATAATCCATTTGGAAATAATTTATAATGTTAGATCGATCGGGATGATTCTGCAGTGGGAATGCATCTCCATAAAATCTAATAAGCAATCTATAAACTTTTTGGGGTCTCCCAACACATTTTTGTTATTGTCTGTACTTTTTGCAGTGCATTTCTGTATTTGCATGTGTTGTATTTTCATGCATAACAATATATAAACACAATCATGAAAAAAAAAACAATGAAAATAAAGTGTTTAATCAATTCCTTGAATGATATGAATGATAAAAATAAAAATAGATCAATCAAATTAATTATTAAGGTCACAGATGGTACAATTTCTTATACCTGAATGTTTTATACATAAAAACATTATACAATCACAGTCATCAAAAACACATGCAATTGATCAATTATGACACAAACTCAACATAGCATATCCTGCGATGTGACTATTGCGAATGATCACATCGCAATATCGATGCTGAAACAATATATTGTGCAGCCCTAGTATGGATATATATAAATAAAGATGACACTAAAACCACCAGTTGATGATTACTTGTATTAATAAGTGATTCACTGAATCATTCGTTCAAACAATTCATTTAAAACAGCTGATTCATTTAGAAGCAAAGCAAATGTCTATCTCTATTATTATATATCACTAAAACATACTGTACTGGTATATGCATTGTGAGGACCGGGATTGAGAAACACTGCTTTAGTTCATCCATCAACATGATTTCTGCATGAGTCTCGTAGAATGATGAAAATTCCCATTGTTCAACAAACTACACCTTTGTTTGTTGTGAATATGCCCCCTCTAGTGGTCAAAATTACATACTGTGCCTTTAATAATCAACTTCTAATGGTAAAAAGCTGTAAAGTGCAAAGCAAAGTTTTTTTCTCCCATACATGACCATAAGTCTTCTACACCGTAAACACTGTAAATAAATGTGGGTTACGTAAACACGGACACTATGATGGGCACGACCGGGGGTGTGTGGGTGATTTGGGAGGGTCACGGGGTTAAGAACTTGCTCGCGTCCCCCCTCTTTATGCTGCGTGCAGCTAAAACAAAAGCCTCTAATTCCGATTTAGTGTTTCAATCCTGTGCCACATTTCTGAATGATTTGACAGGTCAACAAGCAGGGGCCAATCTGTTCACCTCAACATGTGTTTGCCTCATTTTACCTTTAAAAAAATGAGGGTAACCAACTATCCTGTTCATGGTAAACCAATAAAATCAATAGTTTAACATTTCTACAAGCATCAAAAATAATTATTGGATGGAGCCTCTATTATATATGAGTCACACAAAGAGATCTGAATCAGTTAGGTGTAACATTAAATCTAGGCTGTGTTCATACTTGGCTGGTTTTATTAAAACAGGCTCTGGTGCAGTTGATGTTAATGTTGTTCATTTCATTAAGTTAAACCTGGGTGTGCATCTGACATGTTTTTTTAAAGGAAACAAACCATGTTGCAGCTCAATGGGAAGATACAATTCAATTCAATATTTGTATTAGGGCTGCACGATATTGGATAAATCAGACATTGCGATATTTTGTTTTGCTGTGATATGAATATAATATCAACAGTTGATTTGAATAGCTCTATTTGGAAAAGTTTCATTAATTTAGATTGACTGGCATGATCAAGATTTTTTTACTATCCAGTGGATCTGCATAAATTATAATAAATTACAAGCAAACATAAACAGTGCTTCATGGTTTTCTAAAAAGTATAACTGTAGTCATGTACAGAAATTGAACAATCAAATGTAAAATAACATGGTCATCATTGTAAAAATAATTGAAAAAAATATTAATATTCAAAATATGCTTATATTTTAATTTTTAAAAAGTGAAGTTTCATAAACTAATTTTGAGAGGTGCATGTGATATAATTGAGCACGACTGGCTGCTCATCTGTAATCAGTAATAATCCAATCAGATTGATCCAAGCTTACAATAAATGGACCGATTTTTTTTATTTTATTTATTTTTTTCCTAGTGCTCTATCTTCGTTTTGGAAGAATCCCCGCTTCCACCCCATCTCCTCCTTTTCCTACCTACCTGATCTTGGATCCCCTTATTTTAGGGCTATTCAATTAGTTTGTCATGGGGGCCAGTTCATGAAACGCATCCCAACCGAAGGGCCGGGGAGATATGACTTGCAATATAAGTGATGACACAACTGCATATAAGAGCCCGTATGTTTTTGCTCCTTAAGACACCCACGTTGGCTTTTTCTACATATTGTTCTTTGAAACTACATTATATCAGTGTTGTATTTCAGAGCACAACAAAAGCAGTGTATTGCATAAGGCTTCTTCTACATTCAGACACATTTATATGTTATGGTTTAAACTGCATAACAGTTTTGGATGTAACAATTATAGATTTTGGTTGTACTATTATATAGTCTGAAGAATAATCATTTACAGCTATCACATCTAATGTAAAGTTTAGGGGGGGGGGGTGTCGCGGAAGAAAGTGAGCGGGGCGGGGGTGGTGTCGCGGACGACAGTGAAGAGGGGAGTCGCGGAAGAAAGCGAAAGTGAACAGCGGACAGGGAAAAGGGCGGTTGAGGAGGGGGATCGGTAAAATGAGGTGCCGGATCAGATTTCAGATGTTATGGATCCGGCATGTTCCAGCACAAATTAAGCCCTGATTATAATAATAATTCGTCTAACATATCTTTTGTTTACATTGCACTGAATGCCAAGCACAACTCTCACCACTATGGCATGCATGAGATGTTTTCTACTGCGTGCACCCGGAAAGCCGCAAGCACGTTGCTCTGCTTGCGGCCGCATATTGGCATATATTCTTACATTAGAAATAACAAACTTGCATGCGGAAAAGACGTGATATGTGAACGGTGTACAAGCTCGGAACTTTAAACTAGCGCACAGTTGGCAACTTGGCATAACTTTGTTTAATTGCAGCAGTTTCGTACTGAAATGCGGCTTACAGAAGCCTTTAGGGTTAATTAACCGTCACGAATTAAAGCGCAATTAATAGTGAAATCGGCTAATCGTTGCATCCCTAGTAAGGATATCAGTGCATTGTAAAAAAGGACTTTTCTACAAACACATACAAATGTTTTCAGCTGCTCGCGTCACTGGCTTAATATCAGCTGGTGCTGTATTGAACAGACGCAAGTCACATCAGAACCATAGCGGCCGTTTTTTTGACTGAACCAAATTTATTTTTGATGTCTTGGTCACACTATTTGGAGGGCCGGAACAAATGGGCCGCCAATTGAATAGCCCTGCCTTATATGCATATTGACTGGGCGGGAACCTTAGGCACAAGTATCTCTGAGCTCAGGTTTCTCTCCCGGGACAGCATGCCAAACCTGCTATTAACGCTAAGCATATCTACATGTAAGTGGGAACTCTTGAAACAATTTAATCCTGCGTTGTGAGCGTTGCAGATACACACATTGCAATATCAAAGCTCAAACTTTTCACAATAATTATTATTCCAAAGGAGCTTTACAATAGTTGTACCTTATTAGACATTACAGTCAAAATCAGAAAGAGTTAAGGTGTTGAGTATAGGGTGGACAGTTTATATACAGTACATGGTTATCATGCAGCTTTTCAATATATAGTGTGCAAGATGGTGTCAGTGTGAATAATACATATTTAGTGAAGTGATCTGACCATTACATCAATACAGTATTTGTAACGTTGCCCATTACAGTTCAATACAGGCAACTCTTCTCTCTGCAACAGATCCACATGTGTGTGCTTGTTTGACTCCAATACATATATTTTGCAAGTTCTCCTCTGATAAAATTATGTGTTTATCATTAATAATAATAATCATTATTTTGGATGTTTGGTAAGTTTTGTTTCTAAAGGTATGTCATAAAAACCAATCTTTTTTTTTGGTTTGAGTGAAAAGCAGGCCGTTATACGCTCTCAGAAATAAAGGTACGCGAGCTGTCACTGGGGTGGTACCTTTTCAAAAGATACACATTTGTACTTAAAGGGTCCACATTGGTACCTCAAAAGTATATATTTGTACCTAAAAATTTTAAGAGGAACACTTTTGTACTTTTTAGGTACTAATATGTACCCTTGAGGTATGAATATGGACCTTTAAGGTACATATTTGTACCTTTTGAAAAGGTACTACCCCAGTGACAGCTCGTGTACCTTTATTTCTGAGAGTGTACTAGGGTTGGGCCGATAGACGATACCATCGTCCATCGCCGATGGCTGATATACATCACGATGCTGAGTCGGCATCGCCCAAACACCCCCCCCGAACCCCCCCCCCCCCCCAACCCCCCCGCAAACCCGCTCGTGAAAAACACACACTCAGGCCCCGTTTACACTAATACAGCTTACTTTTAAAATGGCATTTTAGAACGAAAATGACCCACATCCACACTGGTGTTTCATCTAGCATTTCTGAACAGCCCTCCGTCCACTGAAAACGCACATGTGACCACACCCACACACACACAGCCACACATACACACAGCCACAGTCTCAGACACACACACTGTCATGCGCTCGTCTGAACTCCAGAGAAGTGTACGTCGGACAGTTTATCAAGGATGATAGTGGATCGCGTCTCACTATAGTTGTTAAACGTGATATTTAATTAATCTTGTCTCTATCCAGGGCTTAAATTGTGCCGGAACACGCTGGATCCGGATCCGGCACCTCATTTTACCGATCTCCCTCCTCAACCGCCCTCCTCCCCTGTCCACTGTTCATTTTCACTTTGTTCCGCAACTCCCCAACCCTCTTCACCTTCGTCCGCGACACCTCAGCGGCGCTAACTTTTGTCCGCGAGCAACCCCCGCGCCGCTCACTTTCGTCCGCGAGCAACTCCCGCGCCGCTCACTTTTGTCCGCGAGCAACTCCCGCGCCGCTCACTTTCGTCCGCGAGCAACTCCCGCGCCGCTCACTTTTGTCCGCAACACCCCTCCGCCATTCACCGCACCAAACAAATGACTGACACGGATCACTCTGCCTATTCATGCCAGAGTCCCGCGGAAAAAGTGATCGACAGGTGGTAATTTGTGTGTAACTTATCTTTATTTATTTATGATTTGGTTATGGGTAAAACAAAGACCAGGTTGTTGAAACGGTAGGCTACAAATAATTAATTCGTTATGAATTAATTAATTATTCATAAATTTATTCACCTCCGCCTATGAAGACGATGTCATCGTCCATCGCGATGTTTCACATTAGACATCGTACGATGCTAAATTGGTCAACATCGCCCAACCCTAGAGTGTACAATGTGTTTTTCTTTTAAACTGACCAAGACAATCACAATATAAGCGTAAATACACTCTTCTGAAAGATCAAATGGAAATTTTCCCAGTAAATGCAGTACCTGACAAACTGGAAAAATTAATGCAATATTAGAATTTACGCCAAATGCATAAATGTAAAAGACTTTTCTATTCACAAATGGCATCTGGGATGTTTAACAGAGACTTCCACCAATCAGACAGATGCAGTAGATGCCGTACAGGGAATTCAACCAATCATAGTTGCAGTAGGTGCTGTACAGAGAATTCCACCAATCAGAGAGTCGCAGTACATGCCATACAGAGAATTCCATCAATCAGAGAGTTGTAGTGGATGCGTACAAAGAATTCCACCAATCAGAGAGTCCCAGTACATGCCAGAGAATTCCACCAATCAGAGAGTTGTATTAGATGCGTACAAAGAATTCCACCAATCAGAGAGTCGCAGTACATGCCATACAGAGAATTCCACCAATCAGAGAGTCGCAGTAGATGCCGTACAGAGACTTCCACTAATCAGAGAGTTGCAGTAGATGCGTACACAAAGAATTCCACCAATCAGAGAGTCGCAGTACATGGCATACAGAGAAATCCACCAATTAGAGAATTGCAGTAGAAGCTATACAGAGACTTCCACCAATCAGAGAGTTGCAGTAGATGCCGTATAGAGAATTCCACCAATCAGAGAGTTGACAGTAATTTAATGTTGTGGCAAGCATGTCATCAACATTTTTCCTTCGTATACTATATTGTACAATACTATAAAATGACACCCTGTTCACACTAGTGTAACCACTACCCATTGACTTTGAATAGAGTAACGTCAAGTGTTGTTGAACTGAATTGTGGATACCTTGGTTTTCATTGGGTCTGTTGATTGTGGCAGAAGTTTTCAAGAGCCAACACAGGTGTCAGCCAATCAGATTGTTTTATGCAAATACTAGTGCAGATGCTAACCAATCACGTTCATGCAACACCAGAGAATAGTGGTCTGTCTAAATGGAGAAAAGGCTAATTATCACGGTTAGTAATCACCGAGTGCTTTATGATCAATCTTTATATACAGTGCATCATTACACTATTACCACTACTACTACTTCTACTTCTGTGCCTTTTTGTGTTGCGGTCCAATCTGGATGTGATTGGCTGCAATTACATCAGTGTGAGCTCCAGACACACCCACTGTCAATGTTTGATGCCAAAACCCCATTTGAACAGGGCCTTATATTTACATTTCGTCATTTAGCAGACAATGTTGTCCAAAGTGACTTACAATTGAGGAGGCATTCAGTGATTCAGCAAGATGAAGCAATACACACAAAAAGAGCTAATTATACAAAGGAAATAGTGCTGGAGTACGGAGGGTTTTTTGTTTTGTTTTTTGAGAGAGAGGGAGAAAGATTTAGAGAAGAGTTTCTACAAGTGGTTTGTCAAGCCCACTCACCTGTGTGAAGCACACTTCATAAACGCACAGTGTTTATTTAGCATCTGATATAATGTGAGGAAGTATGTTTATGTATACTAGCTGACAAAAGTCTTGTCGCCTTTTCGAGTTTTAGGAACAGTAAATAATAACTTGACTTCTGTTTAATCATTTGGTATCAGAAGTGGCTTACATGAAAGGCAAAGGCCTCTAGATGACGCTTATTTGACCACAATAAAATATGATCATGGCTTGATCTTGAATGATTTCATTAGGACAGTAAGATCTGACTTTGCTTAGACAAAAGTTTTGTCACTGAAGCTTCAATAATGTCCAGTATAGAATATAAAGTCATGCTGCAGTGGAAACAGAATGAATATTGTGTCTGACTCCATCATGAGCTTGGAGGACTGCATCATACATCTCTGAATGACTCAAATCACTGATTAATAAAGTCATCTGGAATGGCAAAGAAAGCGTTCTTGCAGGACTCCCAGAGTTCATTAAGATCCTTTGGATTCATCTTCAATGCCTCCTCCTTCATCTTACCCCAGACATACTCAATAATGTTCATGTCTGGTGACTGGGCTGACCAATCCTGGAGCACCTTGACCTTCTTTGCTTTCAGGAGCTTTGATGTGGAGGCTGAAGTATGATCAGGAGCGCTATCCTGCTGAAGAATTTGCCCTCTCCTGTGGTTTGTAATGTAATGGGCAGCACAAATGTTTTGATACCTCAGGCTGTTGATGTTGCAGATCTCTCGCAACCCCCCCCCCCCCCCCCCCCCCCCATACTGAATGTAACCCCAAACCATGATTTTCCTTCACCAAACTTGACTGGATTCTATTAGAATCTTGGGTCCATGCTGGTTCCAGTAGGTCTTGAACAGATGATTCATCAGAAAAATCCACCTTCTGACACTTTTCCAAATGATCAACTAGAAGTCGAGTTATTATCTGTTGCTCTTACAACTGGGAGCAACGACAAGACTTCTGTCAGAGACTGTAGTGTATGTAAATATATAATTTACCATGCTTGTAAAGTGCTGGAAAAGTCTGAAAATGTATCTAGAAAGTGCTTGAAAATTGAACTGTGTAAGAGATGTGAGATCAGTACTGTGTTTAAAACCTTCAGCCCAGATTTCATCGGGTTTGTACTGCGTTCATGTATCAGTCATGATATATTTGTTTATGGTGATATTTTTGAATGTAGTACAAAGACCAGGTTCACACCAAGTTTTATCTTTCCACCCCTCCCTCTAAAGAGAGGCCACTGCCATTCTCGTCCCACCTGCAGAGAGCAATATCCTAAATCCATATTAGTGTGCTTCCCAAAGGCTTTGACCAACAGATGGTTCCTCAAATCCCCTGGTTTCCTCCGAGATGGGACATGTGTTCATAAAAACACTCAAATTTCTTCTCCAGCATAGATTGATGTTTTTGCTCCAAAAATACCCAGGGGAAATTTTTATTGCTCTGAGATTGGTCTTTTATAGCATAAAGGAGTTCTCAATTATAGTGTCAAATCTGAGATGTTCTTTTCCACTTAAAATTTGGAGGAGAGATTCTAGTAAAGTATTAAACACAAAAAATGTGTGGTTCATATGGAAATCTTTGTATTTTGACATATATATTGGGAAATATCTCTTTTAGACAATGACATTTCTTAAGAAACTCTTAATGAAAAGCATCTGAAGCAAATAATCATCACAGCTCTGTCTTAAAGAAACAATTGGGATCTCGTTTGCTAATTTACAGATTTGTGAGGTTTATGGTTATGATTTTAATTTCGAAAATGATTATAAAATAGCAGATTAATAGAAAAAGTTGGGATATCCCAAAATGAGGATCTGAGAAGTGAATGGTTATGAATTTAATGATTTGATGAAAAAAATCATTATCTTGGTTATTTTGGTTAAAATTGTTATTACAATTATTTACAACTATTATATGTAGGCCACATGACTAAATCTTTTTTACTTAGTCAGTAATAGAATTGATTTATTTAGTAAGTTGGCTGCAGGAATAGCTGCTGTCACTTTAAGAGACACATATGATTGACTCTTACGCATGCATTAATGTTTTTACATAATTGTTGAAATCGAAAATGCATTAATATGTAACTGTTACATGTATATGGTGTTATATTGGATGAGACATAACATTAAGTGAGTTTCTACTGGCGCTGGGTGAAAATAAGAGAAATCACAACAAACGGATATGTAAAACCCAAATAGCTATTTATTAAACAATAATATTAAACAATGAATGTATGAATTTGGAATGTAATTTAATTGACTGTTTTGGCAACACTCCTGCTCTTTGTTTGATTCAAAGGAATAAATATAACAAAACAATCTAACTAAAACCCCAACCCACTAAACTTACTCACCAAAGAAAAATGTAGAAACAAAACCGTACTCTTCAGCGTATGCAACACTAAACTACTCGATCTATTCAAAACATAATTACAGGTGTGGCAACTCCTCCATAAGCTAACTAACACAAAAGACAATTCTACTCAGAATTAATAGAGTTCTCGTAAAGTACATTGTTAGTAATGAGCAAAACAAAAGCTTATCTGATAATCCAATTCTCATAAAGATTGTTCGACTTCCTAATGCTGCGTTCACACCAGACGCGGAAGAAGCGTCAAGCGTGAGTGATTTACATGTTAAGTCAATGCAAATGTGCGAATAGGCATCCTGCGGTGCGATACACGCGAATGGCGCGTCGCGAATGACGCAAATTGCGCAAATAGCGTGACGCGGATGGCGCGATATGCGCCGCGCGAATTGAGTGTTTTGTACGTTTGACGCACAAATTTCGCGAATCGATCAAGTTAAAAAATCTGAACTTCTACGGACATTCGGGCCGCGTTAACCAATCAGGAGCTTGCTCTTGTGGGGGCATGATTGTGACGTAGCACCTGTTGTTGGTGTCCAGGGGAAATCCTTCAGTCGACACCGACAACAGTTCATCAAACTGGGCTTGGCTCAGTCAGAAGCACCGCTGAAAGCCTCCGTCATCCAGGTTAAGTTTCTGGAGGAGTTGATGAGCTCACAGAGCTGGGTGCACCTCTGAAAGTATCTACTGACTCAGACACTTCTCCAAACGTAACGACATTGTTTTTCAGCCTTCATAAAGCACATAAACACAGTTATTTTATCAATAAAATCCATGTTAGCCATATAGCAACGAAGCTACAGTCACCGGGCAGACAGAAGCCCGGCCCATGACGCGAATCCGCGTCTGTTCTGAAGTGAATTTGACGCGTGAATGAAGCAGAGTTTGACGTGCGAATGAAGCGGAGTCTGACGCGCGAATGAAGCGAGTAAACTCAAATGTTCACGCGTCTATTTACACGCGAATAGCGCGATTTAGCTGCACGTTCCGCGTCTGGTGTGAACACAGCATAATAATCAGGTAAATTGACCTACAAAAGCTTATTTGAACAATAAAGCACTTAAATGAGAGGCAAACTAAACATCAAAAGGAATCATACCAACACGAAAGAACAGGCTGGTTGACACAAGTCAAGGGGGGGCTAAATCAGGTGCTCCTCTCGATCAACACAAGTGATCGCCCTTTAAATGTAGCAGACCAGCTACTGATTGGTGCGCCGAGTGGCGTCATAATAAGTGACTGCCTTTTCAACCAATGGTTGCACATCTGGGGCAGGAAAGAAAACAAAGCAGGAAAGAGAAGAGAAAGCGAAACAGAAAACAAACATAAAGCACCACAAAACATACGTGGAACGTAACCGTAACAGTTGGCAGTTTGAAGAGCTTGGTTGCAATTGTATTGATGTAGTTTTCAATCCTGCTGAGAACAGCTGAAGATCCCAATTCATTCTGAAAATGTACCTCTATATACATTTCTGGAGAGCGCCAAATACGTCCCAGGAGGTACGTTTTTTTTGCAGTTTTGTTTCGCGAATCCAACAGAGGCCGCTGTGTTTGCTTTTTCAGATTTCAAATTTCTCTTGCGAGTGCCATTCGGACCTGCTCTTCTCGCATAAATCTGACAGACCCACCCTCCTCCTTCCCTAAACCCAACCTTTAGTGTTTTCAAAAGCACTGTTTGACCCTCTCACCCATTTCCCTTACCTGCTTTCTGGAACCGTTCTCAAACACGACTGTGCGTCTCAAGTCCGTCGACGTACATGGCGAGCTACTGGACAAACTGGTTACAGCAGGAAAGCCGTCAATACGGAGGAAAGCGGTCAGCTGGTAGAGTAAGTACTGGTAGAGTAAGCCAGAAGTACGTATGGCTGCATTTCATTTTTTAAAACGAACGATACGGGGCGGTTTGATGCCGTTCCTTTTAAAAAATGAAATGCAGCCATACGTACTTCTGGCTACATAATTCACAATCTCCAGAAACGTATATAGGGCTACATTTTCATGAACGAGCCTATGTTGGAAGACTCAAAGAAAATATGGGATCTCATTTGAAAAGCTAATAGTTAACCCTATGGGGTCTGAAGGTGTTTTAGGGGATTGAAGAAGTTCTGATCTGCCCTGACATTTGTGCTTTTTTCAGATAATTATAAACATGTGGTTAAAGTCTAATAGCACTGTAAACAGCAGAAACTGGGCTACAATAATACGTTAGCAACATTCATCGATACGATCGTGTTTTTGAGAGAAACGTTTATGTGTGGTTAGTAAAAAACTAAAATTTTGAAGTCACTGAAATAACTTCATGAAAAACAATATTTGTTCACAAGACTTTTGAGAACTGGATCTTATAGCCTAGAGTTTTTGCTTCAAAAATAATGTGAAAATCATCTTGTTTACTTGTTTACAGAAAACAATATATTGGTCCAAATTTTCAAAGAAGCTACGAGGAGCCATGACCTATCATTAAAAGGTAATCGTTTATTTGATGTGCATTGCAATGATTATAACAATAGCACACTCATAGAAACAATTGGGATTTTATTGGTTTATTGGATTGGTTTATTTACCAATTTGTGGCCATGGATTTAGTGGCAAGAGTGTTGAACAGCAGGTTCATAAGGAACTTTTCTTGTCTGCAGGAACTTTTTCCGTGCATCTTCTCAGCACAAGGTGATGAACACTTGTTTTGCAGCTCTTTCCATGAGTCCCGGTGGTCTCTCGCACTTGCACTTGAGTTTGCTCTGTCTGGAGTTGCTCACGTCTCTCCTTCGGACTCCCCCTGAACATACTTCAAGTGTTCAGTCGCACGTAACCTGTGCCTAGGGCTGGGCGTTTTTTTCGTTTTTTTCGATTAATTCGAATTTACGTTTTAAGACGATTTTATTTTTTACAAAATCGAGAAATCGCGGTTTTTTTATAAAAATATTAAAGCAGCTTTTCCACTATCGTGCCAAACCGCTCTAAACTGTTAGACAACCGTGCTGAATTGTGCTGATTCTGTGTGTTGACGTCGCGGCTCTGTTGATGTGCTGCCACAGCTGGTAGCGGAAGCGCGCCAGGGCGGACCGGCCATTGGGAACACCGGGACATTTTCCCGCTAGAGCAAAAACAGCCCCGCAGTCAGCCAGCCAGCCAGCTTCGCGAATGTTTCCACGCGCGTCGTGCTGTTGTTCGCGTCCCGCAGCCGTCTGTGTCTCCCGCGCGAGCTGCGAGACGGGGACCCGCGCCACACCTGAAGGACGGTTACGGCGTGTTGTAAATGTCGGTCACCGCAGAAAGTCAAATCTTTCTTTAATTTGGACTTTTGCTTGAATTATGGAGTGGCACAGTAGCTGCCAAGGTACTGTATGAATTAAATCATAACCCATATATGCACCAATAAACAAGTAAAATGAATGAATGAATAAAATAAATATGGATTCTTAAATGTCGGCAGTTTTTACTCCAAAAAACATCAATACGTATCGACAAATGTTTAATAAAAATAAATTAAGCAATTTCCAACATTTCAGCTATAGGCTGTTATACGATTCAGTTAAATATAAGATAGACCTTTAAATATATATAGATATGTAACAGGTTTCTGTGGGTTTTTTTTTTTTTTTTTGTTCACGGTGATCTTTAATATACACTGGGTGGTGGAGCTACGCACAGATATTCTCTAAAACGTCAAGCAGATATTTGTCTATAGCTCGTTAGTTATTTATGAAGACAAAAAATAATTAAAATAACAAAAATAAAACTATAAAATTACAAAGATAAAAAGAGCAGCATTCTGCTAAATATAGTCCTTTATATCCTGATATGCTGTGTGTTGTTTCATTCGTTTTTTTATATTTAACTTGATGCATTCGTTATTTAATGTTTAAATACTGAAATCGTTTAAATGGTTATATTTTACCATCAAAATGTAGTATATTTTATATCATTACCAACTTTTGATATAAAACCGCTGTTATTTTATTGATTGTTATGAAATAATTTAAGTGCTATATTTTTTATTAGTGAAAGTGCCCGCTCACTTTGACAAGGCCTGTCCAAATATATATTTCTGCCATGCCACTAATACAGATAAACTATTGTTGCATTATCATTGTTTATTTTTCTGTTATGGACAGAGATTTGAATATTTATTTCCCCTCCAATCCTTTTTAATCTTCACGTTACATTTTGGTCATTTTCTCTCCAAATAAAATTTGCCCAAAGCTGCACAACATATGACCTGCTGTGACTTCTATTGTAGCTATGTTTAGCATCCCCATATGAGAGAGTGCCATAACTGCGTTTAGTCACACTATTGCTTTTCTTTTACAAGTGAGCAAAAAAACTAGTTTCAGCATTTATTTAAATTTAAATGAACAAGGTAAGCTGGTAAGGTAGTTACACAGAAAAAAAATTTTAATAAAAAAAATAAATAAAAAATCGAAATCGAAATCGTGAATCGGTCAAACTTTATTAAAAAATCGAGATTTTTTTTTTTTGCCATATCGCCCAGCCCTACCTGTGCCATCAGTCTGCAGCTTTGCCTGGTTGTTTGCAGATATCTGAAACCATTATGTCCCCCACACAAACTGACAGCGGTCATTTCACAGGTCATCCGTCACAGCGGAGCCTGTTTTACTCATTACATTTGAGGCTGTTGAGTATTAAAAGCTCAGACACAGCGCTTGCATAGATTTACAGATCTTGATGGAAAAATGGTAGATTCAATGATGGTAGGTTTTAGTGCACTTCACTAGGAGATATGGCTGCTCGATTATGGCAGCAATTATAATCGCAATTATTTTGCTCAATATTGGAATCATTATTATTTAAACGGTCGGCACAGTGGCGCAGTGGTTAGCACTGTCAACTCACAGCAAGAAGGTTGCTGGTTTGAGCCCCGGCTGGGTCAGTTGGCATTTCTGTGTGGAGTTTGCATGTTCTCCCCATGTTGACGTGGGTTTCCTCCGGGTGCTCCGGTTTCCCCCACAGTCCAAACACATATAGGTGAATTGAATAAACTAAATTGGCCATAGAGTATGTGTGTGAATGTGAGAGTCTATGGATGTTTCCCAGTACTGGGTTGCAGCTGGAAGAGCATCTGCTGTGTAAAACATATGCTAGAATAGTTGGAGGTTCATTCCGCTTTGGCGACCCCTGATAAATAAAGGGTCAAAACCGAAGGAGAATGAATGAATGAATTCATTCATTCATTTTCTTGTCGGCTTTGTCCCTTGCGGGGTCGCCACAGCGGAATGAACCGCCAACTTATCCAGCACGATTTTACGCAGCGGATGCCCTTCCAGCCGCAACCCATCTCTGGGAACTGAATGAATGAATTAATTAATATTATTTAAACTCATTAAAGAATTACTGTTACTCATGCATGTTCATTCTCAACTCTTTATATAATTTATTACATGACAAGCAAGAATTTATTTGAAGTCACTTTAAAAATATCAATAAATCTAATGCACTTCAATAAATGAAGCATGTCCCATGCTTCAAAAGTCATATTACATAATTTGAATGATTTCCACATGAAGTTGGGCTTTGCAGAGGAATGAATGTGCACTGCTGGTAAGGAGGTGGGACATGACGCAATAATTGTTTTATTTTGATTGAACTCGTAACAACTTGAACTTGTTTATTTTGATTTGTGAACTTGTCACATCAAAAATGCAACTTGATTAGGTGTCAGCTGACTATCTTGATGTCAAAACGACATCAACTTGATCTAACAGTGGTGTCAAAAATTAATTACAGGACAGTTCTTTAATAGATTTTTAGATATGTTTTGTGACGCCAGTGTTACATGTTGCCATCTTTTTTGGCTTATTTTGGTTTAAGGTTTGTACACACCAGGATGCTTTTCATTTGCGTTTATCGTCAGCGATTTTCAAGACGTTTTTCTGGATTCAAACCCAAGTGATTTTCTCTTGCGTCAAGCAGAAGAGTATGCAAAATCTCTCCTCGACATTAGATGGCGCTACACAACTTTAAGCTTCTGACTTGAACAGCAGAAGAAGAAGACAGAAAGTTGACACGCTTGTTGTTAAAGTTACTGGCGATTAGAACATGGATGGTTCAAGTAGCAGCTCCAGCTGTAGCGATGAAGAAATGATTATTGTTCACCAGTGCAATAAGCAGCTCCACGTTCATATCGCCTCTGGGCATCTTCTTCAATGTGTGCTCTCATTGACAGTGTTGCGCTTGAGCGCCTCCAAGTGCTGTTTACTGTAACTTCAGCAGCTCCGTGCATGTGAACAAAAGTGCCAATCTGATTGGTGGAGAAGGAAAAAACGAGCATGAGGCGTTTCTTTAAAAATGACGCTTTTACGCCTGGCGTTTTGTGATCACATTAGTGCCCTTTATTTAGTCACAAGGCGTTAAATGTCGACGGAAAACGCGAACAAAAGGCGTCCAGGTGTGCACGGGCCTTTATCCTTAGATGTTGGCGTCGGATTTTTGGCTTCATTTTTAAATGTCAGTGTTAGATTTGGATGTAACATTAAGGTAGTTTTCATCCATTGTAGGGATACAAAATCCAGTGTAGATTTGTAATTTGTAATTGAAGATTTCAGATGAATGAAACTTTAATATTATTATACTTGTGCTTATTTTGGGGGTCAAAATGGCATCAATGTGTTGATGTCAAATATACATGGGTTCATTCAATTTACAAGATTCATTCATTCATTTTCCTTCGGCTTGGTCCCTTATTTATCAGGGGTCACCACAGCGTAATGAACCACCAACTAATCCAGCATATGTTTTATGCAGCAAATGCCCTTCCAGCTGCAACCCAGTACTGGAAAACACCCATACACACTCATTCTCTCTCTCTCTCACACACACACACACACACACACACACACACTCTTACACTACGGCAAATTAAGTTAATTCAATTCAATTAATCTCTATTTGTATAGTGCTTTTACAATGTGGATTGTGTCAAAGCAGCTTCACATAGAAGATTATAGTGAATTGAAACGGTGTCAGTCCAGTTTTCAGAGTTTAAGTTCAGTTCAGTGTAGTTTAATATTCACTACTTGGAGTCCAAACACTGAAGAGCAAATCCATCGATGCGCAGCTCTACAAGTCCCGAACCCTGCAAGCCAGTGGCGACAGCGGCGAGAAAAAAACTTCACTAATTGGCGAAAGTGAAGGATAAAAACCTCGAGAGAAACCAGGCTCAGTTGGGCACGACCATTTCTCCTCTGGTTAAACGTCTTGTGCAGAGCTGCAGTCTAGGCGCCGGAGACTGGAGAACACTGGACGTCAGCAAAGACTCGGCTGTCCCTGGAGTGTCACAGGAATCCCACACATGCTCTCTACTCCTTCATGACCACCACAGCAGCTGCTCAGGATACGGCCTGGTCCAGGATTGTGGAAACCTTGGGATCATCTCTTCACAGGTCTTGGATCGCATCAGTGGCCCTGCATAGTCTGAGGACCTCGGGATGAGTACCCCCAGGTGGAAATAGAGAATAAAGAAAATAATAAGTGCAGCTGCTGTTCATAGTGTATATAAACCAGATGCGTGGAGCACATTCATGCATCATATCTCTATGTGATGCACTGAGTGTATGCTTTGCTAAAAATATAGGTCTTTAATCTAGTTTTGAACTGCGAGAGTGTGTCTGAGCCTCGGACATTATCAGGAAGGCTATTCCAGAGTTTAGGGGCCATAAATGAGAAGGCTCGACCTCCTTTACTCGACTTTGCAATTCTAGGTACTACCAGAAGCCCTGAGTTTTGAGATCTTAAAGAGCGGGTTGGGTTGTAGCGAGACAGGAGGTTGGTTAGATAAACAGGAGCTCGATTATTTAAGGCTTTATAGGTAAGAAGCAATATTTTATAATCAATACAAAACTTAACAGGGAGCCAGTGTAAGGAGGATAAAAAGGGGGTGATATGATCATATTTTCTAGACCTGGTAAGAACTCTGGCAGCTGCATTTCTTGATGTGATTCAACAGTGCATAACCACTATGCCACCGTGCCGCCAATTTCATCAAGGGTTTACTGTCAGGGTTCTGCCACTCTGGTCTTGTTAACTCTTGTTTTGGTGGCAGAGTCCAGACACTAGCTCTGTCTTGTTGTGCTCGGCTCGAGTTTTCTCGGGTCGGGCACTTGTGTTCTGTCATTGTGCGTGTCTCTGTATGAGCGCCAATCGAGGGCGCGCTTGGACCCTGCGCGTTCCCGCTTTACGTGGGCGTGCGGAGTTTGGGTGTGTTTACGGTTGTGCGCTCTCGTCCGGGTGTTTCTGTTTGTCTGTTTGCAGCGTGGTGTTTCAGTCCCAGCGTCTCGGTCTAGTTGGGTTCGGTTTCGGTCGGCGCTGGGATGAAGCACGCACGCTGCGTCTGTGTGAGCACACGGTGAGTGTTTTCATTCATTGTGTGCTCGTGTCTCGCGTCAGTCTTCTGTTGATGTTGTGTTTGGCACGTGGCGTATGTTTACATGCGCCGCGTGCTTGTGTGTGTGTTAGGGGTGTAACGATACACCAAAGGCACGGTTCGGTTCGGTTCACGGTTTTGGAGCCACGGTTCGGTTCGGTTCGGTTCGGTTTCTGTTTGCTGTGGGGTTAGGGTTGATGTCATCTTAACAGCAATGCTAAGGAACAATAGATTCAGGGCCGGCGCGTCCATTGAGGCGACCTAGGCGGCCGCCTAGAGCGGCATAATAATGAGGGCGGCAAACGCGCCCCGCCGCCCAACCCAACATACTGACTTTCATCCGCAACATCAACACAACACTGGCATAATAGGGGTCTGTCATAATAGTGAGGGCGGCAAACGCGCCCCGCCACCCTATCTAATGTAGAGGTGTAATCGGGCCATAAAAATTAGGCCCGATGGGGTCCGAGCCCGACAGAATTCAACCCGAGCCCGACATTTTGATTGACAGCTTTATAAAGCCCGAACCCGTTAATAACCCGACATTATTCAAATGTGCACATGGCATGCACACAGCTCTTTTGCCTTTTTTCAAGAATGAGTCATTTATATGTTTTAACATAATTTATTCATAACAAACATAGGGTATAGGTCACTTGGAAGTCGGAACAAAGAAATAAAATAAGTCCTCTGTAACATCGTAACATCTCAGCACTCTAAATAGACCTAGGTACATACACCTAGCCTTTAAATTGGCCAGCACACCAACGAAAAGAAGTCTTTCTTAACAAATTAAATTAAAATAAATTCTAAATTATGACGGGTATTTGGCAATAACGAAATTAAGATAAAGGCTCTGCGGCAAAATGCCACTTCTCTTCACAATCTGGCATTAAGGCGACGGGGAAGCTGAATAACGAACGAATAATGCCAACATTAGCCTGTATACTCTGTCTACATTATGATTTTATGGTTTAATAATATTTATTTACAATTTAAAAACCCTTTACTCACCAAGATTAGGCTATGTGCTTTTGTGCAGGTATTGAATTCACTGTAAATGGCTTTAGCGCAGTCCTGCGCTCAGAATGCTGCATACCGAACCTTTTACTGCAGCTGCTAGGCTGAGATGCAGAGTTCAGATCTGGCTAATTTTGCAAGTTTTGGGTAGGATTGTTTGTTCATCTTCTACCTGCCAAGAACATCCGTTTAATTTTCCATGACAGCAGTTTCAATGTAGCGAATGACCTCGTCCTCTTCCCTAACAGCTTGCTGTACATACGTTGCTGTTTAGCGCTCTACCGTAATATGCAGTGTATGAGTGACCGCCGAAATACCTTAGCGGTTAGAATAACCTTTCCTTCTGGACTGGCGGCTGACCTGACCACAGTCAAAAACTCGCTCTTTTTCACTTCTCTGTCATCATTTGTTTCACCTTTGCAGGGATGGATTTTAATGTTGTAACAAATGATTTGATTACTTTCTCGTGCTAATCGAAATGCATCACATGACTATTAATTTACTGCGCCAGCTAAGCCTCAGCACTCGCGCTGGGTCCCGTCGGGCTCGGGCAAAGATCTTCAGCTCTAATCCAACTACTGAAGCGGAGGAGCGCATCTTCCTTTGAACTCGTTTTTCGTGTATTTTGCTAACATGATTATGAATTTCGTTGTTTTTGCTTAACTTTCGTTTGGGCAAAATTATTTTGCATTAGTTTTGCCCACTTTGAGAAATTTTGTGATTTTTGTACACTTTTATTTCGATTGATTTGTTTGTTGCTTTTTTGTTCAGCTCTTTCTCGTCATATTGAGCTATACCTCCTCAAGTTCACTTTTTTCTCAGAGTAAGGTGGATAGGGAAGATGTCTTACGACTTCCATTTCGCAAACAGTAGAAAATGTATTGTTAAAGACATCAGGTAAGAGGTGAACGTCATCTGTGTATTTTATTCTACAGTTCAGTATAGGGAAGAATAAGGCGCACGGCGCTGAAACCCTTTTTTTCTTTTCATCAGTTTCTAGCGAGGTAAGGGGTTAAATCCCTTTTGTTGGCAGTTCTGTTGTCAGTGTCTTTTGCGTACACCCTCACATTGTGAAATTTACCACATTTTTTAAATGTTATTCCTTATTAAGTTTCGTGAAACAGTTAGTTACGACAGATAGTGTGCGCTTTGTCTACGACACGAATTCCATTCCTGTACTCCACTGGAAAACCAAAATGTTCCCAAACAGGAGACTTAAATGTATTTGGGGGATCTGCAATCTCAATATATGCGAAGCAGCCGTCCTGCATGTAGTAATGGAGTGTGATCGCTCACTCAAGTCACATGACATGACATGCACTTGGAAAATACTATTCTAAATTCTAAAACATTAGAATATAATATTTAGAACAAAAGCTCATCATTACTAATACACTTTAATCAAATGTGATAAAATAAAGATGTTTTGGTTCAATTAGAGACAAGTGACGTCAACCTTAACAGTGGGCAGCAGGGGGCGTGACAGTATCGCGGTCCGCCACGAGAGTTTCGCGATACGTATCGTGGTTGGTGTATCGCGATATTTCGGTTCGGTTTGTAGTATCGTTACACCCCTAGTGTGTGTGTGTGTGTCATGTCATGTGCTCGTCAGTCTATTGTCTAGTCCCACCCTCCTTGTTAACCCATTATTAGTTTATCATGTTCACCTGTTTGTGTTAATTTACTCCTCCTTAAGATCTCCTCATGTCTGCTGTCCTGTGCCAGTTCGTCATCGCACATCCTTGTACATCATTGTATCCTGCCTTGTCCTGTCCTCCAGTCCAGATCCCTGCCAGCCTGCCCTGTCCAGTTTGTGTTAATTGTTTATTTTTTCATTAGTGGTTTTCCCCCTCGGGGTTGTTTATTTTGCCTTTTTGTTTTATTTTATTATAAATAAATATCCTAACCCTGCATTTGAGTCCTCGCTCCTTTTTCCCCACCCACCGACCGTGACAGTACGAACTGGCCACAAGAGGACTCAGCGGAAATGGGTATGTTTCTGCGCCCAGCTCTCTCCCAGCAAGAGGGATCCAAGGACCAACCCCTAGCCAGAGGACTGCCTCACCAGCAGAACCATCGCCCCTTTGGAATCTTCGCCGAAGATCTCCTTGAGGCAGTCCGGGGGCTTGGATTCAGTGAAACTAACCTCATCCATATCTTTCTGGCTGGATTAGATGAACCATTTGATTGGGAGGAGCTGGGCGAAATTGGGAAATGGACTTATTGGGAGGTGGTGGAATATGCCTGCCTGAGAATGGAGAGGGAGATCCTGCAGGGGGAATGGACCCCTCTCACCACCACCAGCACCACCTCCCAGTCCATGCCCAACCCCCAAGGGTTAACCCGCACCCAAAAGCGGAGGATGAAGAGAAAGGCCTCTTCATCAAAGGCGGCTCCAGCCCCAGAGCGCCCGCCAGTGTCGGCTCCAGCCCCAGAGCGCCCGCCAGTGTCGGCTCCAGCCCCAGAGCGCCCGCCAGTGTCGGCTCCAGCCCCAGAGCGCCCGCCAGTGTCGGCTCCAGCCCCAGAGCGCCCGCCAGTGTCGGCTCCAGCCCCAGAGCGCCCGACAGTGTCGGCTCCAGCCCCAGAGCGCCCGCCAGTGTCGGCTCCAGCCCCAGAGCGCCCGCCAGTGTCGGCTCCAGCCCCAGAGCGCCCGCCAGTGTCGGCTCCAGCCCCAGTGCGCCCGCCAGTGTCGGCTCCAGCCCCAGCCTGGCCCCTTGCCCTTCCGGCCCCACCCAGATGTCTTGCCCTGCCAGCCCCAGCCCGGCTCCTTGCCCTGCCGGCACCACCCAGACGCCTAGCCCTGCCGGCTCCCGTCAGGCCTCCAGCCCTGCCGGCTCCCCACAGGCCTCCAGCCCTGCCGGCTCCCCACAGGCCTCCAGCCTTGCCGGCTCCCCACAGGCCTCCAGCCTTGCCGGCTCCCCACAGGCCTCCAGCCTTGCCGGCTCCCCACAGGCCTCCAGCCTTGCCGGCTCCCCACAGGCCTCCAGCTTTGCCGGCTCCCCACAGGCCTCCAGCTTTGCCGGCTCCCCACAGGCCTCCAGCCCTGCCGGCTCCCCACAGGCCTCCAGCTTTGCCGGCTCCCCACAGGCCTCCAGCCCTGCCGGCTCCCCACAGGCCTCCAGCCCTGCCGGCTCCCCACAGGCCTCCAGCCCTGCCGGCTCCCCACAGGCCTCCAGCCCTGCCGGCTCCCCACAGGCCTCCAGCCCTGCCGGCTCCCCACAGGCCTCCAGCCCTGCCGGCTCCCCACAGGCCTCCAGCCCTGCCGGCACCAGCCAGAGGCCTAGCCCTGCCGGCTCCTCACAGGCCTCCAGCCCTGCCGGCACCACCCAGACGTCTTGCCCTGCCGGCACCACCCAGACGTCTTGCCCTGCCGGCCCCAGCCCAGTTCCTTGCCCTGCCGGCCCCCCTCAGGCCTCCAGCCCTGCCGGCACCACCCAGATGCCTAGCCCTGCCGGCCCCCCTCAGGCCTCCAGCCCTGCCGGCACCCCCCAGACGCCTAGCCCTGCCGGCTCCCCACAGGCCTCCAGCCCTGCCGGCTCCCCACAGGCCTCCAGCCCTGCCGGCTCCCCACAGGCCTCCAGCCCAGTTGATTTTTCTCAGGCCTCCAGCCCTGCCGGCTCCCCACAGGCCTCCAGCCCTGCTGGCTCCCCACAGGCCTCCTATCCAGTTGGCTCCAGCCCAGTCGGCTCCTCTTAGGCCTCCAGCCCTGCCGGCTCCCCTCAAGCCTCCAGCTCAGCTGGCTCCAGCCCTGCCGGCTCCCCTCAGGCCTCAGTCCCTGCCGGCTCCCCACAGGCCTCCAGCCCTGCCGGCTCCCCACAGGCCTCCAGCCCAGCCGGCTCCCCACAGGCCTCCAGCCCTGCTGGCACTCCTCAGTCCTCCAGCCTTGCTGTCCCTGTCTGATCCTCCCTGGGTTGTCCCTCCTGCTCCTCCCTGGCGTGCCCCTACACCACCCTGGACTGACCCTCCATCTCCACCCTGGTCCCCTGCCTGGTCCCCTAACCCTCGGAACTCACCCTGGAGAGTTCCTCCTGCTCCGCCCTGGACTGTCCCTCCAGTCCCATCCTAAATTGTTCCACCCTGGTCTTGCCCTCCCATCCCTCCCTTGTTTGTCTTGTTGGGTCTGGCTTGGCTCCCCTCCCTCCCCCCCTTCATGTTGTCTTGCATGTTCACTTCCCTGTCTTGTGTGTTGATGTTGCCTGTTTTGTTGTCTTGTGGTGTTTCTTGTCTGTCTTGTACCTTGTTGTATGTTCCCTTTAGGGACGCCAGGTGGCGTCCCTTTTGGGGGGGGCTAGTGTCAGGGTTCTGCCACTCTGGTCTTGTTAACTCTTGTTTTGGTGGCAGAGTCCAGACACTAGCTCTGTCTTGTTGTGCTCGGCTCGAGTTTTCTCGGGTCGGGCACTTGTGTTCTGTCATTGTGCGTGTCTCTGTATGAGCGCCAATCGAGGGCGCGCTTGGACCCTGCGCGTTCCCGCTTTACGTGGGCGTGCGGAGTTTGGGTGTGTTTACGGTTGTGCGCTCTCGTCCGGGTGTTTCTGTTTGTCTGTTTGCAGCGTGGTGTTTCAGTCCCAGCGTCTCGGTCTAGTTGGGTTCGGTTTCGGTCGGCGCTGGGATGAAGCACGCACGCTGCGTCTGTGTGAGCACACGGTGAGTGTTTTCATTCATTGTGTGCTCGTGTCTCGCGTCAGTCTTCTGTTGATGTTGTGTTTGGCACGTGGCGTATGTTTACATGCGCCGCGTGCTTGTGTGTGTGTGTGTGTGTCATGTCATGTGCTCGTCAGTCTATTGTCTAGTCCCACCCTCCTTGTTAACCCATTATTAGTTTATCATGTTCACCTGTTTGTGTTAATTTACTCCTCCTTAAGATCTCCTCATGTCTGCTGTCCTGTGCCAGTTCGTCATCGCACATCCTTGTACATCATTGTATCCTGCCTTGTCCTGTCCTCCAGTCCAGATCCCTGCCAGCCTGCCCTGTCCAGTTTGTGTTAATTGTTTATTTTTTCATTAGTGGTTTTCCCCCTCGGGGTTGTTTATTTTGCCTTTTTGTTTTATTTTATTATAAATAAATATCCTAACCCTGCATTTGAGTCCTCGCTCCTTTTTCCCCACCCACCGACCGTGACATTTACCATCAAATTGATTTACATTTTTACTGTGTTTTGTATGTTGTTCTGACATAAAGGTGCCCACTGAGTTATTGTTTTTTGTTTTATCATCATTGGAGGCCAAAATACAAATCTAAATTGAATTTAATTTTATTGCACAGCCCTAATAGGAGACGGCAACAGCTTGGAGTTTTCTTTTGGGAGTCGTGCGCCTTCTCCTGACATCTGAAAAGCAGCGCATGCGACTTGAAGTCTGACGGCTATTGTTTCATTAGTCAAAGGCCACAATATTGAGCTGGGACTGATTCCAGCCTCAGACATTTTCTCTTTGTCTCCCATTATGATAATCTCAGATCTTGGCTCGGAAGACACTTGTCTGGGTCTGCTGAAATTCCCACTGTGCAATTTCCCCACAGATACCTCCGCAAATTCCCTCCCATGCATTCCTGCCCTGAAAGTTTTTTTTTTAAGTATACAAACACATTTTTTGCCCATGCTAGTTTGTGTTGTAGAAGACTCTACCATGCCAAAAACAACCCCTTGAGTTCATACCAGCACAGAAATCTAATCTAGAGGACCTACTGAATGAGTTCAAAGTTGACTTGTAGGACAGTAGACATATGCCGATATTCAATAATCCAAATATTGCTCAGCATAAATGTGTGGACATCGCATATTCATTCATTTGTTTTCGGCTTAGTCCCTTTATTAATCTGGGGTCGCCACAGTGGAATGAACTGCCAACTTGTCCAGCATATTTTTTACGCAGCGAATGCCCTTCCAGCTGCAACCCATCTCTGGAAACATCCATACACTCTAATTCACACACATACATTACGGACAATTTTAGCTTACCCAATTTACCTGTACTGCAATTCTTTGAACTTGTGGGGGAAACCGGAGCACCCGGAGGAAATCCACGCGAACGCAGGGAGAACATGCAAACTCCACACAGAGATGCCAACTGACCCAGCCTAGGCTTGATCCAGCGACCTTCTTGCTGTGAGGCGACAGCACTACCTACTGCGCCACCGCATCGCCCTACACCCCATACTGAAAATGAACATTTTTTTATAGCTATATATATATATATTAAACAGTTATATCCATTAAAAAATGGGTTTGGTCACCAGATATATTTAGGAATACAAAACTTTAGGATTTAAAAATTAATCACTAACAAAGTGTGAAAATACCATCATTAAGGACATTATGCTTGTAAGTCAAAACTACAGAATTTGTAGATACAGTTTTAAACTGCTTACTAATGCCTAATAATGTAGGAGTAATGCTTAAGAAATTATGAATTGACTATCTGCTAAGTAAGGGATAAAGTACATCAAGGAGGTTGTCATCGCAGAATAAGCCTGACTGTTGTATAAGACTGAAGGGTTTATTCTCTGAAAACAACCTTCTAGATGTACTTTATCTCACTTATTACGCAGATTTGTTTGCCACAAAACATAATAATTTGATTCAAAACATTGTTCTGAGCCGTAGTAGTTTACTAATTCTTTAATTAAGCACAAAGCTGACAGAAACTACACCAGCTGATGGAGTACACTTAAATGAATTTTTGTGCCCTATCATACACCTGGCACAATAAGGCGCAAGACGTGCATGGCACGATTTTGTTGTCATTTTCAGACCAGCCCAACAGTAATTTTCACGTTTTGCGCTATGTTGTTTAAATAGCAAATCCATTTGCACCACTTTTATGTGTGTGCTGGTCTGAAAAGGAGGTGTGTTAAGGCACATTGTTGATGCCATTGACCAACTAAAAGCTGCTCTAAAGTCCAGTGCAGAGCGCATTAGTCATGCGCCAATGCAGGTTTAAATGCTTAATTGCTTAATACACACAGGATGAACAGCAATACACAAATATCTTTACATTTGAAAACAATTAAAAGATTAAAACGTTTCAGAAATTATTAATTTCTAGTATAAAAACCACTGCCTTCTTCACCTTGGGGGGCTTTTTCAGTTTATTCATGACAATTTGCATTTGTATTATTTTGTTATTTATTCATTCATTATATTTCTTGTCGGCTTAGTCCCTTTATTATTCTGGGGTCGCCACAGCGGAATAAACCGCCAACTTATCCAGCACATTTTTACACAGCGGATGCCCTTCCAGCCGCAACCCATCTCTGGGAAACATCCATACACACTCATTCACACTCATACACTACGGACAATTTAGCCTACCCAATTCACCTGTACCGCATGTCTTTGGACTGTGGGGGAAACCGGAGCACCCAGGGAGGGAGCGCAGGGAGAACATGGGAGGGAGAACACGCAGGGAGAACATGCAAACTCCACACAGAAACACCAACTGACCCAGCCGAGGCTTGAACCTGCGACCCAGCGACCTTCTTGCTGTGAGGCGACAGCACTACCTACTGCGCCACTGCGTCGCCCTATGTTGTTATTATCAGTATTATTTATTATCTACTTATTTATGTTAGTTTTAATAAAAGGTTTAGATTTGCAGGGTTCAACGATTAAGGATTTTTCCACTGGCACGATCGGGTCAGTGGTTCAGATTTTTACTTGCCCTGCCAAAATTTTCACTGGACCCACCAAACAAAAGATGTTAATAGCTATTTCTTACCCACATACAGTATTTTAAATAATGTTTCAAAAGCCAAACAGAAATCCTAATTAAAGGAAAATTATTCAGTTCATTAAGTTCATTACATGTAAATTTGTTTTTTAAATTGTTAAATATTTATTAATATTTTAAGTAACTGATTTCTTATTGTATGCAGTTTCAAATAAAATTATTACTCCATACATTATTGCTTTTATTACTGTTACCATTAATAATAATAATAATAATAACAATAACAATTAATATTAGAGTGATTTCTGAAGGATCATGTGACTGAAGACTGGAGTAATGAAGCTGAAAATTCATCTTTAAAAATCACTGGAATAAATAAATAAATGAAATGCTAAACTACTTTTAAACAGTTATTTTATAGTGCAATAACATATCACAATGTTACAGTGTGTGCTGTATTTATGATGACATAAATGCAGCCTTGGTGAGCAAAAGCTTATTTTAACATATTTAACAGTCATACTGACCCCAAACTTTTGACCAGTTGTATATAATATTTTATAAGCGAAAATGTGCACTTTAATTTTGACACCCACAGACATCATCACCAAATACAAATCAGAGAGGTCAGAATCTCTCATACAGAGCCTCATTTCAGTAGTCAAGTTTTGTAAAAATCTATTGAAATAATCAATCTATTAAAGAAACGTTGTCTAGAATTCTGCATTATAGGCTTAAATTATAGAGAGAAATAACAGATGAACAGACACTGCATCAGATCATGAAGCAGATCAATGTTGATCTTTCTTTTGAGCTGTCAGTGCAGAAATGAACAAAACAATAGGCCTAACACAACATATTATAAGATTAAAATATGGAAAAATTATCAGATGGTGACTTTTCCTAATGGATAAACCAACGCAATCTCACGGCAATTTGTAACTTTTTGATTTAGTGGCTAATTCCTATGAATTCATACGATCTAATTCATATATATGGCTATTACACAATCATAATACACTGTGATATAGCCTGGTTCGTTAGTTCGTTGGACCGTTTTGTTTTCTCACTACAATCGATCAGCTCAGTCGAGCAGAGACCATCTCATTTAGGTGATCTCAGACCGATTGATTTGGCGCGGATCCGAGCGCGATTGCTGGACTCACATATGCCAAACAAACCGCGCTAACCGCGGGGAAACGAGACAGATTCCGAAACAAACGTCTATGTGTGAAAGCACCATAAGATTGTATTTGCACACAATTGACAGACAGTCGCAGCCAAACCATTCTGTATACTGGCCCGAGCGTCTTGCACGCTAACCCCGGGTCATCGGGCAGTCCTTATTGTCGAGCCCTGATTTGTCCACCTGTGGAGTTTTGGAGACGTCTGCATCAACATATGGGGCAGAAGAACAGGACGTGTGTTTGGATACAACTCAGTTTTTTGACCACACTTCATTATTATTGTTCATTTATTCCTTTGCTGTAAATTAGAACTGAATTTAGAAATAGTTTTGAAACAAATCTTTGTGCTTAACAAACTAAATTAAACATGTAGGCTAATGGATGTCTTCAGTGGAGTGAGTTTCCACCATTTTCTTACGTGGTGCACGTTATGCTTAAAACACACCCAGAACTCAATAAGAGAATAAGCACAGCCCTGTTAGACCATGTGCTGGGGCGCAGACCGTATTTTTCCGTCCTTAAAATAGCAAAAGTGGATCTCGGACATGCTTTTAATTCTTTTGCACCATGCGCTTTAGACTTTGCCCCTAGATCGTTAAAATAGAGCCTTAGTCTTGTTTAGTCTAAATATCTACATTTCAAAGTGAAAATATGATTGTTTTCATTTCTCCAATGTAAGATAATTTAGCTTGTTTTAAGGAAAAAGTCTTAATTTTGAGGTGAAAACAAAACAATGTTTTTATTTGATATGAGAATGTGTAGATATTCGGACTAGGTATGGGCCGGTATAAGATTCTGATGGTGTGATAACCTCTGGTAAAAATATCACGGTTTCACGATATCACGGTATTGTAATTACTGCTCTAAAATATATTCTTTTTAAATGTCTGGGTAAAAAACAACAACTTTTCCCCCCATTGAACATGGTATATATATATTTTTTAACATTTAAAATATTTTGAAACAATAAATGTCTGGCTAAATAACTCAAATAAGTCATGGACCTCTGCTGTCTTAATTAGTTGCAAAAACTCAAAAACACAGATTTCATTGCAACTTGAAAGGCATCTTTTGATATATTTCCTTTCTTTGGATATAAAGTAAGACTCTGCACTGTTCAGCTCTTCAGCATGCTGGATATTAGTTTATAAGAGATTTGTTAAAAAATCTCAATAAAATAGTCATAAAAAACATCCAAAAAATACTTACAAATACCTTAGGAACAGTATAACAGAAAATTTTAATGGTTTTAAAACCTTGACTTTTCAAAACCGCGGTAAACCTTAAAACCGGTTATCATCCCAGGGGCATTGCTAGACATAAAGCTCTACTGGGGCACCACCATTTTATATAATAAAATTATTATTGGTATTATACAATTATTATTCTAAATAATTAATCCCAAATGTAACTGGAAAATAATGTAAAGGCACAATGGAGTGATATGCTAAGATCATTTAAAAAAATCTTTTGCATGAATAATAATTTCATTTGAATGAAATTCTATAGACAACTCTATAGAATACAAAGAAGATGTTTAATTATCTGTTGTCTTAGACTTGACACATGGCAGAGAATTAGGCTTATTAAGTTTTACCTTCCTGATTGCATCCCTCCTTTGTGCTTCATACAAAAAAAATCTATCAGGAGGCATGCTTAATATGATCACCATCAAACTTTAGTTTTGTCGACTTGCAAAACTCACTGCGTGCCGTCACCTCCACATAAAAGACTGTTAATGCCGGTGTTTCAAAACATATGAGCGGCGCGTCAGCAGCAGGTATTTTTTTGCATGTTAAAAACCGGGACACGCACCGGGAGAAGAGCAGCGCGTCAAAGTCCAGCAGGAGCGGTGTGTGAGGCGTGCGAGTGTGGTTTTCTGCACACATGCAGAGATGCGTCAGTTTGCTTTTTGATTAAACTACACTGCTTTCACCAGCGTTGATTCGGTTGCTCATAGAGAATAACGTCTTTATTCCGGGATTCCCCCTTTTAAAACATACACTTGCATATGGAGTAAACCATATCTCAAAGCACTTACTGGGGCACTGGAGATTTTTACTGGGGCACGTGCCCCAGTAAATTGGGTCTAGCGACGCCTATGTATCATCCCATGCTTGCATCCCATGCATTTGGACTAGAAACGAGACAAAGTAAGAAAAGCATATTTTTGCATTGTGATTATTCAATTTCTGTACTTGAATACTGTTAGACTTCCCAGAAAACTGTCAAATAGAGCTATTCAAGCCATCTTGTGAAACTGTATTCATATTACAATATTTATCGCTGAAAATATTGCAATATAAAAAAATTTCGATATTGTGCAGCCCTACCGTATATTAGAGCTGCACGATTAATCGAGAAAAGATCGCGATCTCCATTCGACCCCCTAGACGATCTTAATCCAGCATTTCTACGATTCTGCCAATTATATTTTCAAGTTCAGGAGAGAAGCAAAGGCAGTCGCACAAGTCTTCACACTGTTTTACATACGTTGCTCGTTGCAACGTGGACACCTCCAAATGGTGTTGAAAGAGTCACATACTGTATTAATAAGGCATAATTCACCCAAAAATGTCATTTCTGTCCTCATGTAATGATGTATTCGCGGCCGCGAAATCACACGTGACGTGAGGCGGGCGCGCGCCTGTGAATGAAGTCTACTTTAGTGAACAGAATAGGCTGTGAATAACAGGTAATAAAGTTGCAAATGACATCCAGTTTGTGGCACAGAGTGATCGTTTGGGAGCTGCACGGGAAGTATGAACCGCACTTAGCAATGAAAATAAAACCGAAAGCACGCACATCATTTAAACAATCATATCGCATTTTAGAGTAATGATTAGGACAAGCGTTTAATGTTTTTCTGTAATAGCGAACATAAAGTGTTGTGCATGAGAATAAATGTTTACCAGTGTCAGTATAACTACTGTAGCCCATATGATGTTGAATATAATGCAAGATAGAATCTGATAATGACAAATGTCTGGTTTTACCAGTAGAAAAACATGTTCTCATACTGTTTAATAATGTTTAAAAATGAAAAGCATGCGTCTCTCAAACATAATAATTCAACTTCAGAATTATGAATAGTTGTATTCTGATGTCGTCACTTTACTGTGCATTAATGACCAGGACATATTTAAAGTCTGTTCAAGTCCTCCATTCAAGGTCTATTCAAAATTTAGCATTTTAACCAACAGTAGAGCTACACATAATAGTATTATTATTGTTTTATCATATGTTTGAGAAATAACAATAATAATAGGCTACTCATATTAACCTTTGTTTTACATGTACAGAATCGTGAGAAAATCGTGATCTTTATTTTAAGCAAAAGAATCGCGATTCTCATTTTAGCCAGAATCGTGGAGCTCTACTGTATATCATGATTAAAAGCTTCAGCAATTAATCACAAGGAAATCTGATAGCCTATACAGTAAGTCTACAGTATGACTCGAGGACACAAGGGTTTCCTCTCAGTTTAGTTTAATCACCTTCAAAATTGGCCTCCTCGCTCTCTCAGGGCTGCTTTAATGGCAAAGCTGATGACTGGGAGAGTTGTGTGTTTTAATCAGCGCGGGTTGCTGAATTGCACAGCTGCGTTGACAGGCGTAATGGGTCGTGATTGAGCTCTTCAACAGGTTGTGTTGGGTCAAGGCATCTGTTGTGGCCCTCAAGCCAAACCCACTCAATGCCACCATTGTCCATATCCAGCGGCATTAAGAAGCAAAAGTTGCTATTGTGTTGTTTCTAGGTCAGCTGATACACTTTGAATTCGAGATTAGCCCCGGAAAATATAATTGTACGTGTTTGGACGTTGTCTGTTGTTCACTATATGCGGGTGTTAGTTCTGCATTGATGCACTAATAATGTACACTCTAAAGGTTCCCTTATTTGCTAATTACATACTAATTGGCGAGGGACGTCTGGCATGCATTACTTAATACTCAGGGTCTTTGTGGCATCCATTAAAATGAAGTATGATGTCATCGTTTTTGCATTGCATTAGCATGATTTGGGCCAGTGCTGCTGTATTGTGGTTTTGCTTCAGGGCACAGGTTTTGTTGTAGCATTTTACAGTACGATTTCAATAAGTGTTTTCAGGTTTGTATTAATGCAAGTGAAGCTAACTATTTATTGTATTGTGCATTAACTTATGTTAAAAGATAGGCTACATCTTTTAACATTTGAAATTATAAACATTCATGAATAATTATTGTTGTACACTCAAAACAACTCATTGAATGAACTCAATTTAATTGAGGGCAGGATTTCCATCCTATACATTTGTTTAGCACCAATAGGGCTGGGCGATATGGCAAAAATAAAACATCTAGATTTTTTCATAAAGTTTGACCAATTCACGATTTCGTTTTTTTTTTTTTTTTTTACTGTGTAACTATAGTCAACTTAAAACATTACAACATGACTGAAGTACCAATCTCTTTATAAGTAACTTGAAAAACCATCTGGTTAAGGAACATGTATTTTTAATGGCCATACATACATAAATTGGTCAACAAGGTGTAGCCTATTACATTCCTATAGACAAATTCCTGCTTGACGTTTTAGAAAATATTTGTGCGTAGCTACACCACCCAGTATATATTAAAGATCACCGTGAACAACAAAAAACCCCACAGAAACCTGTTACATATCTATCTATATTTAAATGTCTGTCTTATATTTAACTGAATCGTATAACAGCCTATAGCTGAAATGTTGGAAATTGCTCAATTTATTTTTATAAAACATTTGTCAAAACGTATTGATATTTTTGTGGAGTAAAAACAATACCGACATTTAAGAATCCATATTTATTTTATTCATTCATTCATTTTACTTGTTTATTGGTGCATATATGGGTTATGATTTAATTCATAGCTACAGTACCTTGGACAGCTACTGTGCCACTCCGTAAAGCTTTCAAGCAAAAGTCCAAATTAAAGAAAGATTTGACTTTCTGCGGTGACAGCCGACATTCACAACACGCCGTAACCGTCCTTCAGGTGGTGCGCAGGTATGAAATACAAAACCAGACGTCTGGGATTTGAATTAGATGCAATTATTTCCTCGTTGTTCAAAGAGTCTGCAAGTTGTTGTTGAGTCCTAGGTCGCCTCTATGGATGCGCCGGCCCTGAGTGTATAGCTGGATTTATACTTCCGCTGACTGCGCGCACACCTCGCGATAATGGGTTAGCGCGCTTGCGCCGAGCCAGCTGTGGTAGCTCATTAACAGAGCCGCGACGTCAACACACAGAATCTGTCAGCACAATTCAGCACGGTTGTCTAACAGTTTAGAACGGTTTGGCACGATAGTGGAAAAGCTGCTTTAATATTTTTATTAAAAAAATCGCGATACCTCAATATTATAAAAAATTAAATCGTCTTAAAACGTAAATTCAAATTAATCAAAAAAATCGAAAAAAAAAATAAAAAAAATAAAAAAATCGCCCAGCCCTAAGCACCAACTAAAACAAACTATTTACACAACTAAATGCAATTGAGTTGGTCCAACATGATTTTATCAAATAAAAGTTTAAATACATTTGTATTTTTATTTAACTTAAGCTCAAAGGTCTGATAATACCATGTGCGTCTATTATGTGTCGTACATTTCAAAGTAGGGCTGGGTGATAAAATCAATATCGGTATTTATTGACCGAACACCATTGTCAATATCGATAACATAAAAAGTTTGGTCTGTAGATTTGGTATAAAGCGCTATAGTTTTATTAAAACTACATTGGCTGCTGAGCTCACCTTTTAGAAGCAATGCCAATAAACTTATGGTGTCAGTTTGTCATTTTCAATGGAGGTGTGCACGCGACGTGCACAACGTGCAGATGGGAGCGACGTGCACATGGGAGGCATGTAACTCGCGTGCATTTTCCAGGTACACCTAGTTAAGAAACATCTGAACTTTTCTGAATGCCCCGAGCTCTAGAACTAACCAATTTGCTTCACACTTTGTATGGAATATATTGACCTTATTCTTCAATGCTGAAGTGCTCTCATTTTGGCGATTGTTTCAGAACTTCTGATTCAGTCGCCAATGGGAGAAATGACTAGGAATAATAAACGGCAAAAAACGGTCAAATTACTTGCTCTACTAACAAGTGTTTGCATGATTATACAGACAAAATAGAATAATATAATAGTAAAATATCAGTTTGCAACATCAAGCAGCAAAACGAGCTGTTTTTAACGTCTAAAAATGAATGGAAGTGAATGAGACCGGGAGTCTCAAGCCAAAATGATTCAAATGGCTGTGCCCGCTCGTACGCGGAGAATATGGTGAATACATTTCTGTAATAATGGCAGACTAATTACCTCAGACAAACACAAAGCACGCTCTCGCGCTTGTCACTTGTGTGCCCTGTAGCTGCAGTGAGCAGATTGTAAATTAAAAAAAAACAATGTCGCCAGAGTGGCTTTCTGGTTTCTTTTCTTGTGCATCCCAGCTACTAGCTCCCCATCTGAATGAGTTTTTAGCATAGTGTAGTCATCTAACTTCACAATTTCTAATGTACCTGAAAGCTATGATTTGATGATCATAATTTGTTTCGTTTACAGAGTTTGTGGTTTACTGTATCATTATTATTTACACCTTACAGATGTTGATCTACCTTTACCATCGCACACACTTTGTAACATTTTATTTTTCAAGTTTAAGAGTCTCTTTAACACTTATGTTTATTTTATTTAAAGAGATCAGATATTTTGATTAAACATTTTTGTTCTTGACTATTAAAACCTTAGTAATGTTAGTAATGCCTTAGTCATGTTGGTAAATTATAATAAAGTGGTTAAATAAAAACAAAATCCTAATACTCCTAAATGTATTGTTAAAAAGTCTTCTATAATTATCGATATCGAATGACTTTTTTTCAATATCGCCCAGCCCTATTTCGAAGTCTCATAAACGAACTAAAAGAGCCATTTTAAGTGTATTTCATGAGTTATATATACAGTTGATTGAGACTGATCTCAGAACTAATTTTAGGACATTTATTGCTCACTGAGCAAAGCAACAAACTACATTTTTGCTAATCAAGCATGGGTGCTTCTGCAAGGTGGGAATCTCAAAACTTAAAGCACTAGGTAGGAATCTTCCAAATCTTCAAACTAAAGTGAAGTTTAAACTCTAACAAGTCTTTCTGTTAACTTTAAACACCTAAGATTACTTTTATTGTCAACATTTCCCTTTCTTAATTCAGTCCCACACAAGGCATGCTGAGAACTACAAATCCCCTAACCAGGTAGTTGGACCAACACAATTCCTTCAAGTTGTCCCAACACAAATTGTTAACTTAATGGTTTACACATTTAAGTGGACTGAACATAAAACAAATAAATTGGCCAAAGAAATTACAAGAATTGTGTTTTTTCAGCTCATTTTAGACAGGTAGTTTGAACAAGCAGCAGTAATAATTGTTTTGTTTAGAAACAATTAGATCATAGATGACTAAAGTTAATGTAATCCTACCTGAAAAGTGTTACCATTTTTACTTAAAAATTTAGGTGGCAACCCAATACAGGATCCCAATTGATTATGTTAAATAAGTTAAAATGAGGGTAGCAAAAACCACCATTAAAAAACTATTAACACGATATAATCTGAATGGGAAATTGCACATGCCATTTTATCTGTCAGCCTGTATTTAATGTTAACCTGGGTCATATTTTGTGAGTTTGTTTATTTTTTATTTTCATTATTGTTGGTTTTAGTTTTCCATGAATTAAACAGTTAATCCATGAGTTAAACCTCCAAGTTAAATACTTGTAGATTATTTAGCTTGTTTTTAGGAAAAACCTGCTTAATTTTAAGAATATAAAGAAAATTACTTGTATGGAAAATGATTCGGGTGGCTCGGTTGCTCAGTGGTTAATACCGTTGCCTCACAGCAAGAAGGTCACTGGTTCAAGGCTGGTCCAGCTAGCATTTCTGTGTGGAGTTTGCATGTTCTCCCCGTGTTGGCGTGGGTTTCCTCCGGGTGCTCCGGTTTCCCTGCTTGAATTTGAAATTCCTTGTTCGTTATCCTGCTGGAAGTGGTCATCAGGAGATGGGTACACTGTGGTCATAAAGGGAGGAACATGGTCAACAACAATACTTGGGTAGGCTGTGGTGTTGACATGACGCTCAGTTGGTACTAATGGGCCCAAAGTGTGCCAAGAAAATCTCCCCCACACCATTACACCACCACCACCAGCCTGAACCGTTCCAGGATCCATGCTTTCATGTTGTTGAGACCAAATTCTGACCCTACCATCCGAATGTGGCAGCAGAAATGGAGACTCATCAGAGCAGGCAACGTTTCTCCAATCTTCTACTGTCCAGTTTTGGTGAGCCTGTGTGAATTGTAGCCTCAGTTTCCTGTTCTTAGCTGACAGGAGTGGCACCCGGTGTGGTCTTCTGCTGCTGTAGCCCATCCGCCTCAAGGTTGGACGTGTTGTGTGTACAGAGATGCTCTTCCGCAGACCTCGGTTGTAACGAGTGCTTATTTGAGTTACTGTTGCCTTTCTGTCAGCTGGAACCAGTCTGGCTGTTCTCCTCTGACTTCATCACCTTTCTTCCCCTTTCTGATGCTTTGAACTGCCGCAGATCGTCTTGACCATGTCTACATGCCTAAATGCATTGAGTTGCTGCCATGTGATTGGCTAATTAGAAATTTGCGTTAACAAGCAGTTGGACAGGTGTACCTAATAAAGCGGCCGGTGAGTGTATATGGTGTTCAATGGGGGAAAAAAAGTGTTGTTTTTTACCCAGACATTTAAAAAAACTTATTTTGAGGCAGGAATCACAATACTGTGCTATGTTGATCTTCTACCATGCCATGCTTACCTACAACTGTTTGGGGAATCTGAACGCACTCCAAAGAAATGCACGATGGCCCTCAAATGACGTCTTCTGCTGGCAAGCATGGCACAGATGGCATCAAACACAAACACCCTGCCTGCCTCTAGAAGACGTGTTATAATATTCCTAAAGCCTCGCTGAGGCTCAGCCAACATGTTGCACGCTGTGGGATGCCTATTTTTCCACCCTAGTCTTCGTCAGAGATGCTCAACAGCGATGTGACCTTTGCGAAAGCAGTGTCACAAACCTCAGAAAAACACTGCTGATAAGCATATTTTTATGAAGATATTTTGTGCATTTTCTACTGTAATAAGCTTAATTTTTGATTAATATGCTATGCTCTACAAAGGTGATTTTTATGAAATATTTTCAAATTATGTTTTCAAATAGTTGCACCTCAGCCAAATATAATCATATCCTAACACACCAAACATCAATGGAAAACTTAATTCAGCTTTCAGATGCTGTTTAAATCTCAATTTTATTTTATTTGAGCAATTTTTTTAAAAAGCTATTCAAATAAATTGAAAACACATCTGTAAATGTTGATGTGAATGTAAAAATCTGTAAAATCACATTTGTCATTATGTATTGTTATAGACAGCGCTGTGACCTTTGCGAAAACCGTGACACAAACCTCCATAAACAAAAAAAAAAACAACAACACTGCTACTAAACAATATTTTCATGAAGAAATTTTGTGCCTTTCCTACTGTAATAAGCTTAATTTCTGATTAGTAATATGCATTGTTCAACAAAGTTGGGTTTTATCAAATATTTTCAACTCTTTTCAAATAGTTGCACTCCAGCCAAATATAATCACATCCTTACAAACCAAACATCAATGGAAAATTTATTTATTCAGCTTCCAGATGCTGTTTAAATCTCAATTGTTTTATTTATTTTTTTTTACAATTTTTAAAAAAGCAATTAAAATAAATTGAAAATGTTGGTGTAAATGTAAAAATCTGTAAAACCAGTTTGTGGCACAAACCTCCTAAAAACAAAACAAAAAAAAAAACAACACTGCTATTAAACAACACTATTACTAAACATAATATTTTTATAAAGATATTTTGTGTACTGTAATAATATCAAAGCTTAATTTTTGCTTAGTAATATGCATCGCTAAAATCCTAACAAACTAAATTAAAACTAAAAAATATTTATTCAGCTTTCAGATGCAGTTTAAATCTCAATTTTATTTTATTTTTACAATTAAAAAAAGCTATTCAAATAAAATGAAAACACATCTGTAAATGTAAAAATCTGTAAAATCACATTTGTAATTATGTATTGTTATAGACAGCGTTGTGACCTTTGCGAAAGCAGTGCCACAAACCTCCAAAAAACAACAACACTGCTACTAAACGCCTTCTAATAAGCATAATCTTTTTTATGAAGATATTTTGTGCATTTCCTCCATCCTATTTAGACAAAGTTAAAGGTGATTTTTATCAACTCTTTTCAAATAGTTGATAGAAAGCCAGATATAATCACATCCTAACCATCCAAACATCAATGGAAAACGTATTTATTCAGCTTTCAGATGCAGTTTAAATCTCAATTAGGTTTTATTTTTTCAGTTTTTAAGAAAAGCAATTAAAATAAAATGAAAACACATCTGTAAATGTAAAAATCTGTAAAATCACATTTCTAATTATGTATTGTCAAAGTTAATAATATTTTATGAAGATATTTTGTGCATTTCCTACTGTAATAATATCAAAAAATAGCGTTTGCTTAGTAATATGCATTGCTGAACAATTCATTTAGACAAAATTAAAGGTGATTTCTATCAAATATTTTCAACTCTTTTCAAACAGTTGCACCTCAGCCAAATATAATCACATCCTTACAAACCAAACATCAATGGAATTTATTTTTATTTATTTAAACTTATTCAGCTTTCAGACGATGGTTAAATCTCAATTTTATTTTATTTGTGCAATTTTTTTTTAAATAAAAGCAATTAAAATAAATTGAAAACACATCTGTAAATGTTAATGTGAAAGTAAAAATCTGTAAAATCACATTTGTTATTATGTATTGTTATAGACAGCGCTGTGACCTTTGCGAAAACCGTGACACAAACCTCCAAAAACAAAAAAACAACAACAACACTGCTACTAAACAATATTTTCATGAAGATATTTTGTGCCTTTGCTACTGTAATAAGCTTAATTTCTGATTAGTAATATGCATTGCTCAACAAATATTTTCAACTCTTTTCAAATAGTTGCACCTCAGCCAAATATAATCACATCCTTACAAACCAAACATCAATGGAAAACTTATTTATTCAGCTTTCAGATGCTGTTTAAATCTCAATTGTTTTGTGATAATAAAAAAAAAAAAGATATTAAAATTAAAATTAAAACACATTGGTAATTGTCGATGTAAATGTAAAAATCTGGAAAAGCACATTTGTACGTATGTATTGTTAAAATTAAATGACACGGTTACTAAACATAATATTTTTATGAAGATATTTTTGTGCATTTCCTACTGTAATAATATCAAAGCTTAATTTTTAAGTCACATTCTTAGTAATATGCATTGCTAAACAATTAATTTAGACCAAAGTAAAGGCAATTATTATAAAATATTTTAATCTCTTTCCAAATATGTATTTATCCGCTTGTTAAGTGTTACGTCACGCGAAACGGCATCTGGGTCCAAGCGCTATATCAAACTGTATGGTGAGACTCAACAAATGGTAATAATAAACACTTACAAAGCGATGTATTACTTTCGGAAATCACTATATATATATGCCTAATATCCGATGGCCAGAAAGTGATACATTTTTTTTATAAATTGTTAAAATTTTGGATTTGTGATGCAGCAAGTCCAGAGACTGTTATGTACACTATGATTTTATATAAAATTCACTTTAATGTGATGATATGACTAAAAAGGGATCATAAACGAATATTTTCTCAATTCAAATGAGCAGCGGCTTGGACCCAGAAACAGTACTCCATACGTCACCGATACGTCACAGATTATCTCCAAAATAAATAAATAAATAAAGACGGAAACCCAGCAGTTCGCATCATCGACAGAGCTGTGAAGCGATCACTCTTTTGCCAGGTTTCTCACACACATATAAATGCATAAACGCGCACGTTTCATGCACAAACACGCCTTTTAAATGTGACAAAAACTCGACAACTGAAAGTTACTGGCTGCTGTGTCTTTAATGTGGAGTAAAGATTATTATGCGTTATTGAAACATCAAGGAAGACGCAGCAAAGAAATATCACTTTATTATTTTATGATCCAAGACCAGCGACGAGACGATCCCAAGGTTTTCATAATCCTGGACCAGGCCGTATCCTGAGAAGCTGCTGTGGTGGTCATGGAAGAGTGGAGAGCATGAGACTGATTCCTGTGACGCTCCAAGGACAGACGAGTCTTCGCTGAGATCCAGCTTCCTGCGCCTAGACTGCAGCTCTGCACAAGACGTTTGGCCATTGGTGAAAAGGTCGTGCCTAACCTAGCCAGGTTTCTCTCGAGGTTTTTTTAAATCTTCACTTTCGCCAATTGGGGAAGTTTTTTTTTTTCCTCGCTGCTGTCGCCACTGGCTTGCATGGTTCGGGATCTGTAGAGCTGCGCATCGATGGATTTGCTCTTCAGTGTTTGGACTCTCAGTAGTGATTATTAACCCACACTGAACTGAGCTAAACTGAACTTAAACACTGAAAACTGAACTGACACTGTTTCAATTCACTATAATCTTCCATGTGAAGCTGCTTTGACACAATCTACATTGTAAAAGCGCTATACAAATAAAGATGAATTGAATTGAATATGCAGCACCTTTAAATTTAAAAGAGACACATAAGGGCGATCTTCACCAAAAAAACAAAAAGCCCTAGCCTATGAGGTATTTTATGGAATATCTTAAACTGACCGGTAGCTAACAAATAACAAACAAACCATCAATGGAAAACGTATTTATTTAGCTTTCATACGGTTTAAATCTCAACTTTATTTTATTTGTACAACTTAAAAAGCTGTAAAATCACATTTGTCATTATGTATTGTTATAGACGGCGATGTGACCTTTGCGAAATCTGTGACACAAACCTCCAAAAACAAAAAACAACACTGCGATCCTGAAGAAGCGTCTTTCTGTGAATCCCTCTTTATGAATAAGTGATTAGACGACAGGTCTGCGAGGACGGGACGCGTTTTAGGAATGCATGAGCTGTAATCGGGTGGTGTTTTGGGTGCGGAGGATGGAGATTTTTGGGGCTTGTTGCTGCATGATTGCGCCGCTGATTGCGCTCTGAGCCTGATACGAACACAACGGGGGGCTGCGGGGATGGCGTGTGTTTGTTGGGCAACTGCGCTCTGGACTGCAGCATCACATTAAGAAGATGACCTAAAGACCACACACACAAACACTGACACACACTCTTTGGTTGTTGTGCTCCGCATTGCTCACAGTCTCTTTATTTATAGAGGTTATTCTTCCAGTGAACGCTGGTTTTATGTGTTTCTGAGTGCGTTCGGAGTTGGTTGTGTTGATAGTCAATGTGAATAACTGTGAAATAAAAGTGAAATGTAAAAATGTAATTTTATTTTGTAAAATTTACAGTAAAGAAACAACAGTGTTACAGCATTTTTGATGATTTTCACCTACTTTTGATGGTAATATTTTCTGCTGGGAATATATGACCAATAAAAAAAACATTTTATTCTATCTTCATGTGCTCATGTTGTGCTCACAGTCTCCTTCTATTTAGCATGTTATACATTCAATTAATGCTGTTTTTGATGTGTACAAAAAGGGCTGCACGATTCAGGCTAAGATGAGAATCACGATTTTTTTTTTGCTTAATCAAGATGAAGATTTTCTCACGATTCTGTAGATGTAAAATAAAGACTAATATGAGTCGGCTATTATTATTGTGATTTCTCAAATAACAATGGTAAAACAACACTAATAATATAAGCCGTATGTGTAGGTCCACTGTTGGTTAGGCCTGTCACGATATCTATTTTTTGTTGTTCGATATATATTGCACCAAAATATATTGCGATAAACGATATTGCTGTCATTTTAAAACCATTTAATGCCACTCATTATATAATCCCAGAATGACAATATAATATCACAATGCAAGTACACTCTTTCAAAAAACACACAATATTTTATTCTTAAGAATATTTAATTTAATTATAGTCATTTTAACAATTCAATAATTAGGCATTGGAATCAGAATGTGAAAACGCATATCCTAAATGAATAATAATTAGTGTTAACAAAAAAGTGCAAGGTGAAAAGTAATATATCTGCTACCAGATCTATTTTCAGTTGTCAGACATCCACATGAAAATATACTATAGTAATTTATAGTAAATACTATAGTGTTTTTAACCATACTGACACCTCCAGTAGAGGTAGAGATGTTGCACAATCAGGTAAAATGTTGCTAGAACTGTTTTTATGTATGGGTGATATATATTGCATCACTAAAAATAATTGAATTGATGTCCATGTGTTGTGCGATAAGTCGATGTATTGATTATTGTGACAAGCCTACTGTTGGTTACAATGCTAAATTTTGTATAGAGTTGCGATGGTGGACTTGAAGAGACTTTAAATTTGTCCTGGTTGTTAATTCACAGTAAAGTGATGAAATCTGAATACAACTATTCATAATTATGAAGTTGAATTATTGGGCTCTATTTTAACGATCTAGACGCAAAGTCCAAAGCGCAGGGCGCAAAAGCATTAGGGGCATGTCCGAATCCACTTGCTATTTTAAGGACGGGAAATTCCGCTTTGCGCCGCTGCGCATGGTCTAACAGGGTTGAGCTTATTCCCTTAATGAGTTATAGGTGTGTTTGGAGAATAAACCAATCATAGTCTCATCTCCCATTCCCTTTAAGAGTCAGTTGTGTCGCGCCATAGCGCAATTGCTATGTACATGGCGGACTTTGTGAGTGGAAAAACTGAACGCTTCACTAGCGAGAAAACAGTTAAACAGAGCATCTGCAGCGCGAGAATGAGAGAATGAGCCTCCTGATTCTTTACTTTCACTTACACTCTCGTGGGGAAAACGTGTTGTACGCCCAGACATCCTTTAGCCTACATAATTAATTTAGTTTGTTAAGCGCAAAGATTTGTTTCAAAACTATTTCTAAATTCAGTTCTAATTTCCAGCAAAGGAATAAATGAACAATAATAATGAAGTGTGGTCAAATCCAAACACACATGCTGTGGCCCATATGGGGAAACTGACAGGTGGGTAAATCTAAGCTTGTTTTTAGTAAAACAGATATAAATATGCATATGATAAATAATACTACTAATAATAATAACATTATACAAAAGCAATTTGTCATGAAAAAACCCGAGATGAAGGCAGGGGTTTTTATATTTATGTAGAAAATAATAATTTTTGTAACATATTAATTCTTTAATACTTTTTTATTTGTAAAGATATTTGCGTATTGCTCTACATCCTGTGTGTATTAAGCAATGTTTAAGGGAGGCGCACATCTAACGCGCTCTGCACTGGACTTTAGACCTGATCTCAGCTGGTCTATTGTGCGGTCTATTTGAGATCCTTAAAATAGCAACGCGCCAGCAATGCGCCTTAACACACCTCCTTTTTTAGACCAGACTGCCTATGGGCACACATATGAGCGCAAATGCATTTGCTATTTAAACAGCGTGGTGCAAAACGTCAAAACCACACTTGCGTCGAGCTGAAACTACCAAACAACAATTATGCACTTGCGCCGCATTGCACCGGGGCCCTATGATAGGGCCCTAAATGTTTAAGAGATATGCTTGTTGCTTGTCATTTGTTATTGACACGATTATTAGACCATTTTATTCACTGGCAAAACGAGACATTTGTCATAATCAGATTCGCTCTTGCATTATATTCAACAGGCTAGAGTAGTTATACTGACCCAGTAAACATTTATTTTCATGCACAACTCTCTGTGTTCGCTACGAATGAAAAAAACAGAGCAAATGCTTGTCGTAATCATAACTTTAAAATACTATTTGATCATTTAAATGATGTACACTTTCACTTTAGAGTGCGGCTCATGTCACTGTGAGAAAAAACACACACATGCAAATCATACTTTCCGCACGGTTCCAAACGATCGCTCTGTGCAACAAACTAAACGTTATTTACAACTTTATTAGATGTTACTCACAGCCCATGCAGGTTCTGTTCACTGAAGTAGGCATCATTGGCGTGCACACGTGTGTTCTCGGTACAAACAAACAGCTTGTGGTCATTGTGTGATTTTGCGGCTACAAATACATCATTACATTAAGACAGAAATGACATTTTGGGTGAATTATACCTTATGAATACAGTATGTGACACTTTTAACACCATTTGGAGGTGTCCATGTTGCTGTGAAGACTTGTGCGACCGCCTTTACACTTCTCTCCTGACCTTGAAAATATAATTGGCTGAATCGTAGAAAAGCTGAATTAATATCGTGTGTAGGGTCGAATCCAGATCGTGATCTTTTTTTCGGTTAATCGTGCAGCCCTAGTGTGTGTTTTTTTTCTTTTTTCAAAGTGACGACAGCCATGTCATCGCAATGAAAGTGAAACCGGCGCACATCATTTAAATGACCATACTGCATTCTAAAGTTGTGATTACGGCAATCATTTGATATGTTTTTTCTTTTATAGCGAACACAAAGGGTTGTGCATGAAAATAAATGTTTACTGTGTCAGGATAACTACTCTAGCCTATATAATGCTGAACATAATCTGATAATGACAAATGTCTGATTTTACCAGTGAAAAAAATGGTCTAATAATGCTGTCAATCACAAATGACAAGCAAATGTCTCAAACATAATAATTCAACTTTAGTCTGTTCAAGTCCACCATTCCAAGTCAAAATTTAGCATTTAAACATGCCTAATATTATTAGTTGTTTGACCATATGTTTGAGCAATAACAATAATAATAGCCTACTCATATTAATCTTTATTTTACATTTACAGTCGTGAGAAAATTGTGATCTTGATTTTAAGCAAAACAAAAAGTGATTCTCATTTTAGCCAGAATCATGAAGCCCTGAATGTGAGTGTTTGAGATGGACAGTAGTGCGAGTGAATGTGTATGGGAGCCATATGGTTTGTGTGTGTGTGTGTGTGTGTTGATGGGGGTTTTATCTGGTCAGTGTCCTCAAATGGCTTTATGTGCTGTCCCACAGGCTGCTGTTGTGCTTGTGCTGTTTTTCAGCATCTCAACACCTAATTCTTCAAGGATTAGTGCTTTAATCAACAAAACAACTTATTTTTCTGAATGATTATGAACTTTAATTTGGCTTCAAATGTAATGGAAATGTATGCATTTATTAGTTTTTTTATTCATATTTATTATTATAATTATTTACTGCTTTAGAATGATAATTCTTGATCATTTTTTTCATTATTATTATTATTTTTGTTGTAATGGATGCAACTCTCTATATACACCAGGCACTTTCTTATAAACACTCCATGTGACTCAATAAGATCACAGAAATGAAATTAGTTTATAATGTAAAAAGTGTAAAAAGTACATTTATATTGGATTAACTACAGTACAGTATGTATATGCTTGACAGCTGTACTGTTTAGATTTTAAAGGGCACCTATTTAACCCCCTTTTTAAGATGTAATATTAATATTATGGCTCTTCTGAGTGTGCCAGTTTAGGTTCAGTTCAAAACACAATTCAGATTTTTTTATTATGATGTGTTAAAAAGTGCCATTTTGGGGGCGTGTACACAGCTCGCTGTTTTAGGGGCGTGTTGCTTCTCATGAAAATTACTTTCGACTTCCTGTCCAACTTAACTAGGGGGCGGAGCCAAGAGCTCCCCCTCTGTGTATGGCTACAGACAGGCAGACAGAGAGAAGCAACATGAGTGAGAGGACCAGCATTCAGCCGTACATGTACGACTCGGACACAGACCAAGCAGAGACTACAAAATCACGTGTGTCTTTGTGTAGTTTTACAGCCAACTGTGTGCTAGTTTAAAGCTCTGAGCTTGTAGCCTACACCGAGACTAATAACCAAGCACACTGAATTAAATTTGACTGAAGGGCATCACACACCGGATGCACCGCGACCCGGCGCACACATGACAGTTGAAAGTATCGCACACTTGCAGCACCGGTGTGTGTCCCCTGATAGAAACTTATGTTTAGAATTCAGAAATGCATGCTGCTGAGTGGCGCGACGCTGCATGTTTGCTGAGTCGCTCAGAGCCACGACACGGCACACCAGACGCCCACATTCGCATGTTATTTAAAATGAAACTATTTAGATAACGTTCTGTGGCGCGGCAGAAATATGGCCAGTGTCCTGAGGCGACCTAGGCGGCAGAAGAGTGAGCGAACCCCCCGGTCCTCACTTTCATCCGCAACACTCACCCCCTCCCTCCCGGTCCTCACTTTCATCCGCGACACCGCGAAATGCATGGCGCTGCTCGTCGTTAGTTCGTTATTTCCAATGGAGGGACGCACACGTGAGGCAACGCGCTCGCACTTTCCAGCTGCACCTAGTTAAGATGACAGGGAGCTTCTGTGACCGCGGGAAATGCAAACCTCTGAAGTTTAGGGAAGACGCAATGAAAAGTACACATGTATGCAAACACTGGCGCGGAGGAGAGCGAAAACGTGGTGAATATTGAGCCCAATGAGCGTTAAATCTAAAAATAGAGCAAGGGTGTTTCTTTGGTGACGTCGCTTTGACTCACACACTGAAAATGGCGGACGTGAAACAACATACTGAGCATATGGTAATGCGCACCTGTCAATCAATATTGGTGGGCGGGGGGACCGCACTCCTACGTCAAGTTGCGGTCGATCTCAAAACCGCTCCGATTGGTCCATCGTTTTTATGTTGTTAAATTGAAAAAAAGCACTGGGTGTGTTTATATCACCCCAATATGACGGTCTATACACTATACCTACACATATGTCTGTCCAAACAGCTTGAAAAATAGATTTTTCACCATAGGCGCCCTTTAATGAAATAACTTACACCTTTTGTAAAGCTGCTTGGAAACGATAATTATTGTGAAAAGCTTTATACAAATACACTTGAATTGAATTGTTCATTTGAATTGTAATATTTCTTGTCTTGTGTTGCACGGGTGTAATGTGAAGTGGACGCTGAAAAAGGAGGTGCGGATCCAAATGCAGGTTTATTGAGAATGGTCTGGCAAGCAATGGTCACAATCAGGAGCAAACAGATGTATGTAGGCAACTCCAGAGTCGCAGTCAAATGCACAGGCGATAGTCAGTAAAGGCAGGCAGCAGGCAACATAAACAAACAAAACAACAAAGCAAAGGTCTAACACAGAAAGGCAAGGCAAGGAAAACGTGTCGTAATGTTCACAAAACTGTTCAACATGACTCAGCCAAGTTTGTGTGTTAGTGTGCTGTATAAATAGTCTAACTAATCAGTCTTTGAGCAGCTTCAGCTGTGTGAGTTAGCAATCAGCCAGGATTAGGAACCGGTGTGTGTGTGCAGTGCATGACTGGATCTTGTAGTCCATATAATGGCGGATTTGTATTTCTATATGATAGAAAATACAATTTTTTTTATTTTTCTTTTATGCCAAAAATCATTAAAATATTAAGTAAACATCATGTTTCATGAAGATATTTTGTACATTTCCCACTGTAATTATATCAAAACTTCATTTTTGACTAGTGATATGCATTGTTAAACACCTAAATTAGATAAATATAAAGGCGTTACATTTTTTTTTTTTTACATTTTTTAATCAATATTCATTCATTTCATGGGAAACACCCATACACACTCATTCACGAAGGCCAATTTAGCTTACCCAATGTCTTTGGATTTGTGGGAGAAACCGGAGCACCCGGAGGAAACCCACGCCAACACGGGAAGAACATGCAAACTCCACACAGAAATGCCAACTGACCCAGCCGAGGCTCAAACCAGCGATCTTCTTGCTGTGAGGCAAGAACGCTACCCACTGCGCCACTGTGCTGCCTTATCAATATTTAGATGTTTTTTTTTTTTTACATTTTTCAATTAGTTGCATCTCAGCCAAATATGATCATACCCTAACAAACCAAACATCAATGGAAAACTTATTTATTCAGCTTTCAGATGATAAACTTATAAAAAATAATAAGCTGAAACCACTCAATTCTTGAGTTATGTTTGAGACAACTTAATTGTTTCAAGTTCAATCCACTTAAATTTGTAAAAACGAATAAGTTAACTTGATCCCTTCATGTTGTCCCCACACTAGGCATGGACCGGTATAAGTTTCTGACAGTATGATAACCTTGGATAAAAATATCACGGTTTCACTGTATTATGATTACTGCTCTAAAATATATTCTTTTTAAATATCTGGGTAAAAAAAATATATATTTTATTTTGAAAAACACTTAAAATATATTATTTTACAGGTATTATTGATCAGATGTTATACATTAATGACCAATATTATTGATTAGTACAGATGTTATTCAAATAAAGACAAGACTAAAACCTGTCTGATATCGCTGATCGGATTATATGTCATTACAAATCAGATCAATGTGTGTCTATTTTTAATAATTTAAAGTTACACGTTACATATCAGATACAGAGTGTTTCTGATATTACTGATCAGATGTTGCATCAGAAGCAATACATGCTTCTGTACACACCATTTAAAGTGACACCTCTGTTATCAAACAAGTGAAGAGCAGCAAATGAATCTCTTGTTTTTATTTGATAACAGTGGTGTCACTGTACGAATGCACAGATCTATAATGAAAGTATTCCATTACTTTCGTAACTGTTTGTGCATTAGTTTGTCATTAGGTGTGTTTAAAATAAAACCCGCAGGACGGTCATGTTTACATATTAAGAGTATTTGTCTTGTTTAAACATACACCTGAATATCCCTAAATGCCCTGCAATTTCGCTCCTCTTTAAATGGTGTGTACAGAAGCTGATCTGGGATCAGTTTATCATACGGAGCGCTTCTGTCAGTCAGCGCTTATACCAGTCATTGGCTGATTCAGAGGTTGCATATGAAGGGTGATGATCAACGCACAGCTTTAATGGAAAGAAAGTGAATGCAGACATTTTTATATTCATTTCAGCATGCATTCAAGATTAAAAATACATGAGAAATATGGGAAAATACTGAATGATATGATGATAGCAGGATAGAATTGTAAAATACGGGATAATCCAGGCAAAAACGGGAGGGTTGACCTGTATGATATGAACAGGAAATGTCTGTGGAAAAACAGTTTTGCGAGGGAACGCAAAAACTTATATTAAAAATATACTTAATAAATACATTTTTTTTTCTCCCACTCAGTTTTTTTTCCACCATCACGTCCCTTCCGGGTCTCCGTACACACCTTAGGAAGAGTATAGCAGAAAATTTTGGCGTTTTAAAACCTTGACTTTTTCCAAACCGCAGTATACCTTGAAAACGGTTATCATCCCATACCTACCCCACACATGATTTGTGTGGAACCCAGCATTTTTTTTAGTGTAGAATTATAATCATAAATGTAGAAATTTTTTATTCGCATGAATTGAAAACAGAATCACGAGCGTACACTTCAGAGATGAATGAATATGCAAAAAACTTTCCATGAAGCAACACTAATGTGAAAATCATTTCATCCGTAAATGCATAAAGATTGAAGACAGATGCTGATACTCTTGATTCGGCTTTTGTTTCATACGAACAATATGAAAAGATGAATAAAGCCGAGCACATTTGGCCTTAAAGCGCATCTGTGCACACGGGGTCCCAGCCAGCCGTGCCAAAAGTCCTGCTTCCACTTTCACACTGTCACCACCGGCCTCCGCTGGTTTTTTCCTCCTGATAAATCGGCAGATAACAGGCATAGCAAGTGGCCATTGTTTCGCCGGGGGTAAAGTGTTTAAAATGAATTTACCCGGTGAGTGCGGCGAATTCATTTCGCATTATGCTTGTCGCTGATGTACAAGGGGCCCGCTCTAAAAAAATGGATCGGGTGGCATGCCAAACTCTGTAATCAGGGTTTCTCGCAGGGCTCGCGGCCTATACAAAGAAGCACAGACAATCAGGTTTGTTAGCTATGCATGCCAATCTGTTACCGTGGTTAAGGGGCAAGAGTCGGGGGGGACGGTGCCACGCAGGGGCAACAAGCACACAAATACAATTACTGCTCTCCAGTGTTGGGGAAAGTTACTTTTGAAAGTAATGCATTGCAATTAGGGCTGCACAATGTATCGTTTCAGCATGGATATCGCAATGTGTGTGTCCTTAATAGTCACATCGCAGGATATGCAACGTTGAGTTGGGAATGCATGAGATTTCAATGCAAAGTATAAGCAGAACAGAGTGAAACTTGATCATTTGCATTAGTTTTTTTTTCTGTTAAACATCTCAAATGTCAGTGTTAGGCCTGTCAAGATATCTATTTTTTTTGTTGTTCGATATATATTGCACCAAAATATTGCGATTTAAATGGTATTATTGTCATTTTAAGACCATTTTATGCCACTCATTATATAATGCCAGAATGACAATATAATATCATCACAATGCAAGTACACTCTTCCAGAGAACACAGCATATTTTACTCTTAAGAATAATTAAATTATAGTCATTTTAACCATTTAATAATCAGGCATTGAAATCAGAATGTAAAAAAAGTATATCCTAAACAAATAAATAATAATAAATGTTAACAAAAAAGTGCAAGGTAGAGAGTGACCGAGGCTGCAATATCTGCTACCAGATCTATTTTCATCACATGAGAATTAGGGATGCACCGATACCATTTTTTTTGGAACCGATCCTGATACCAAAATTCTGAGTATCGACCGATCCCGATACTGTGCTGTTTTTTTTTTTTTTTAACCTAATGCAGTTTCTATAGTTCTGGTGCTCAAATAATATATCTTCTTTAGTAAAAATAACAGACCCATGGCTTACATTATATGACAGACGACACAACTAAAAACACGATGCTTGCTAAGTTACTATAAACTATGGGCTACATTATTTGAGCATTCATTATGACATTGATCTGATCTGTTGTGGTCCAGCTTATGTTTCTTTTTTAATATTCAGATTTTTCTTTAAAATCTGTAGGCTACCACTATTGACCCTAATCATTAGTAAAATAATCGGCCTTTTAGCAAAGCCTGATATTTTCCTGCAGGTTTGAAGCAGACTAAACTAAACCGTCTGAGGCCAGTTTTACTTAATAAACATTCCCTCGCCTAAACTCGTCGCGAGTGACATGGAGAAACTGAAAGCATGTCTAAAAAATATTTTTTGTCTGAAAAATTCTCTTTTTGAAACTAATTTCGTGTGGTATAATTTGTTGGTTATTTAATGTATTTTTGTTGGTCAGTTATCCACAAAATAAGCAAGAATATTTGAGGTAAAGTTAAAAACAAGGTCCGCTTATGCTTCAGTGCACAAACTGACAAACTGGTTTATTAAATAAAATATTAATATAAATAAAATGACAGTGAAATATTCACAGTTTCAGAGTAGCCTATATTAGGCTAAATAGTTTTCTGTTAATGACAATCCATATTGCGCTCGTCAGTTTCACTTTGATTAATTTAATCAACTTCTTTGACCACAATGAGTCAGGCTTTACAAGCAGCACTTAACATATTCCCCTCGAAAGAATAAACTCAGTCGGAAGAATAAAGTACAGAAACTCTTTATGAGAATAATTTTACGGAGCAGCGGACGCCGCTTCTGCGCAGCCGGTGCGCTTGATGAAGCACTTGATGCATTCGTTCAGCCCTCCACTCTCTGCGACACTTTCAAAACAGCAACACAAAGGGAAGAAATGAGTGCGTTGAGGATCTGTCCAATGTATTAGTGAGCCTTTTCTAATTTAAACTTTCAGGTAGGCCTACTTTGTGTGTAAAGAGCAGGTAATCTTTATGCGATCTTATTAACTCTCTTCTGAATGCGATCTGCTGATCTAACAGACACAGTATTCAGAAACAGCAATAAACTCCATGTTACGGGTCAAAATGAACCCATTTAATGCAAAACTAAATGCATTTCTCCACTGATTATTTAAACTAACAGGAACAAATAGTCTTAGAGAAAGTTTTTCGTGTTGTTATGAACGCCACACGCAGCTTGAATTGTGAATGAATGGGGAATGATTGACAGGTGCAGCGGCGGAAAGCGCTGAAGTGAACATGAATTTAACCACTTAAATATTCATCTGTACTTCACATTAAACTATAGAATGGCTTCAAAACATTTGGGATATAGTAGCCTACATGACAACTTTCTAGTGCCTTATAATAGGCTACCTTCGTGGCTTTTGTTGGCTTATAAATTACACAGAATATAGCGCACGCGCAAGATCGGATTTGGATCGGTGCCAGCTGGCCGATACCCGATCCAGCAAAAATATGTGATATCGAACCGATATCCGATCCAAGTATCGGGATCGGTGCATCCCTAATGAGAATATACTATAGTTGTACCGTGAAGTGACGCTGAGAACAGAGGTGTGGATCCAAATGCAGAGTCTTTATTGAACAGAAAACGGTCAGGCAAGCAACAGTCAACACAGGAGCAAACAGATGTATAAGGGCAATCCAGAGTCGTAGTCAAACTAACAGGCAGATGGTCAAAAAGGCAGGCAGCATACAACATAAAGAAACAAAACAAAGCGAGAGTCAAAAACATGGCAAGGTAAACGGTCCGTAATGTTCACTCACAGTTCAACAAGACTCAGCAACAATGTGTGGTTTGTGCTGTTTTTATAGTCCATGTAATCAGTCTTTGACAATCCTCCGGCTGTGTGTATGCAATCAGTCATGATCAGGAACCGGTTATGTGTGTATGTTCAATTCAATTCAATTCATCTTTATTTGTATAACGCTTATACAATGTAAATTGTGTCAAAGCAGCTTCACATGGAAGATTATAGTGAATTAAAACAGTGTCAGTTCAGTTCAGTTTAGCTCAGTTCAGTGTGGGTTAATAATCACTACTGAGAGTCCAAACACTGAAGAGCAAATCCATCGATGCGCAGCTCTACAGATCCCGAACCATGCAAGCCAGTGGCGACAGCGGCGAGTAAAAAACTTCACCGATTGGCGAAAGTGAAGATTTAAAAAACCTCGAGAGAAACCAGGCTCAGTTGGGCACGACCATTTCTCCTGTGGCCAAACGTCTTGTGCAGAGCTGCAGTCTAGGCGCAGGAAGCTGGTCCTCAGCGAAGACTCGTCTGTCCTTGGAGCGTCACAGGGGTCAGTCTCAGGCTCTCACTCCACGATGACCACCACAGCAGCTGCTCAGGATACGGCCAGGTCCAGAAAACCTTAGGATCATCTCGTCACTGGTCTCGGATCGCATCAGTGGCACTGCATAGTCTGAGGGCCTCGGGATGAGTTCCCCCAGGTGGAAATACAGAATAAGGAGAATAATTAGCGTAGCTGCTGTTCATAGTGTATATAAACAAGAAGCCAAATCATGTGTGGGGCACATCATGCGTCACACCGCTATGTGCTGCACTGAGCGTATGCTTTGCTAAAAAGATAGGTCTTTAATCTAGTTTTGAAGAGCGAGAGTGTGTCTGAGCCTCGGACATTATCAGGTAGGTTATTCCAGAGTTTAGGGGCCATAAATGAGAAGGCTCGACCTCCTTTACTCGACTTTGCTATTCTAGGTACTACTAGAAGCCCTGAGTTTTGAGATCTTAAAGAGCGGGTTGGATTGTAGCGAGACAGGAGGTTGGTTAGATAAACAGGAGCTAGATTATTTAAAGCTTTATAGGTAAGGAGTAATATTTTAAATTCAATACGAAACTTAACAGGCAGCCAGTGTAAGGAGGATAAAATTGGGGTGATATGATCATATTTTCTAGATCTGGTAAGAACTCTGGCAGCTGCATTTTGTACTAGCTGGAGTTTGTTAATAGAGGATGCTGGGCAGCCAGCAAACAGAGCATTACAGTAGTCCAGCCTAGAAGTCATGAAAGCATGAACTAGCTTTTCTGCATCTGATATAGATAGCATACTTCGCAATTTAGCGATATTTCTCAGATGAAAGAAAGCAGTTTTTGTGACATGGGATATATGATTTTTGAAAGTTAAATTGCTGTGTAATATCACACCTAGATCTTTTATAGTAGAGCTAACGCTAACTTTGTATCCCTCTAATTGCAGGTCGAGTTGTGAGAACTGCTGTGTACAGGATTTAGGCCCGATAAGTAATAATTCTGTTTTGTCTGAGTTTAAGAGAAGAAAATTGTTGGTCATCCAGTCTTTAACATCTTTAATACACTCAGTTAGCTTAGACAGTTCAGACATCTCATCAGGTTTAGTTGAAATGTATAATTGAGTATCGTCTGCATAGCAGTGAAAGTTGATCCCGTGTTTTCTAATAATGTCTCCCAGGGGAAGCATGTATATTGTAAACAGCAAAGGGCCTAAAACTGAACCTTGAGGGACCCCGTACTTTACTGGCCTGACTTGTGAAAGCTGTCCATTAATATTCACAAACTGGTAGCGATCAGCTAAGTATGACCTAAACCATTGAAGGGCCTGACCTTGGACACCTGTAGAATTTAAGCGGTCTATGAGAATATTGTGGTCAATGGTGTCAAATGCGGCGCTAAGATCAAGTAAAACTAATAGTGAGACACACCCTTGGTCAGCAGCTAAGAGTAAATCGTTGGTTATTTTACTAATGCAGTTTCTGTACTGTGATGAGGCCTGAAACCTGACTGAAACACTTCAAAAATATTGTTTGTCTGCAGAAAGGAGCATAATTGGGTATGTGTGGTGCATGACTGGATCTTGTAGTCCATAAATGGCAGATTTGTTGTCCGTTATCGATCTGCAGCCGCTAGATTGCTGATAATCATAACAATAGTAATTTATAGTAAACACTATAGTGTTTTTAACCTTACTCACACTGACACCTCCAATAGAGGTTGCACAATCAGCTTAAATGTTGCTAGAGTTAGTTTTTATGTATGGGCGATATATATTACATCAGCAAAAATGATTGAGGTCATGTCCATGTGTTGTGCAATAAGTCCATATATTGATTATTGTGACAAGCCTAGTCAGTGTTCAGGCACAAGAAACAATCATATCTGTTTGGGCTACATTGATATTGGACTTGTTTTTCTGCAGTATGTATTGCAAATGCGATATGATTATAATTTCACAAGATGACTATCTAGAAAGTTATAAATAGAAGTTATAGTTGTCTATTGATTGGGTTGATTTTAAGTAAGCACATCTGCATCAAGAACACAACTTAAAACTGAAAAATAATGATTAATCAAAAATTACGGAAAATAAACGAATGGAAATCAGATATTTGTAGTTCAACAGAAGCATAAAAAAAAATCAAATCAGGCTCATTATCGATATGTTTCCCTGTATACATTTCTGGAGAGCACCAAATATGTCCCTGGAGCTACGTTTTTTTTTTTTTTTTGCAGTTTTGCAAAAAACGCTGTGTACACTTTTTCAAATCTCAAATATTTCTCACGAGTGCCATTCACGCCTGCTGTTCTCACGTAAATCTACCAGAGGCTAATGTCGACTGACTGACTGACCGATCCCCCCCCCCCCCCCTTCCCTAAACCCAACCGATAGTGTTTTCAAAAGCACAGATTGACCAGCGCCCACCCACTTCCCTAAACTCAACCGATAGTGTTTTCTAAAGCACAGATTGACCAGCGCCCACCCACTTCTCTAAACCCAACCGATAGTGTTTTCAAAAGCACAGATCTACCAGCGCCCACCCACTTCTCTAAACCCAACCGATAGTGTTTTCAAAAGCACAGATTGACCAGCGCCCACCCACTTCTCTAAACCCAACCGATAGTGTTTTCAAAAGCACAGATTGACCAGCGCCCACCCACTTCTCTAAACCCAACCGATAGTGTTTTCAAAAGCACAGATTGACCAGCGCCCACCCACTTCTCTAAACCCAACCGATAGTGTTTTCAAAAGCACAGATCGACCAGCGCCCACCCACTTCTCTAAACCCAACCGATAGTGTTTTCAAAAGCACAGATTGACCAGCGCCCACCCACTTCTCTAAATCCAACCGATAGTGTTTTCAAAAGCACAGATTGACCAGCGCCCACCCACTTCTCTAAATCCAACCGATAGTGTTTTCAAAAGCACAGATTGACCAGCGCCCACCCACTTCTCTAAACCCAACCGATAGTGTTTTCAAAAGCACAGATTGACCAGCGCCCACCCACTTCTCTAAACTCAATCTAAAGTGTTTTTAAAAGCACAGATTGACCAGCGCCCACCCACTTCTCTAAACCCAACCGATAGTGTTTTCAAAAGCACAGATTGACCAGCGCCCACCCACTTCTCTAAACCCAACCGATAGTGTTTTCAAAAGCACAGATTGACCAGCGCCCACCCACTTCTCTAAACTCGACCGATAGTGTTTTCAAAAGCACAGATTGACCAGCGCCCACCCACTTCTCTAAACTCGACCGATAGTGTTTTCAAAAGCACAGATTGACCAGCGCCCACCCACTTCTCTAAACCCAACCGCTAGTGTTTTTAAAAGCACAGATTGACCAGCGCCCACCCACTTCTCTAAACTCAACCGATAGTGTTTTCAAAAGCACAGAATGACCAGCGCCCACCCACTTCTCTAAACCCAACCGATAGTGTTTTCAAAAGCACAGATTGACCAGCGCCCACCCACTTCTCTAAACTCAACCGATAGTGTTTTCAAAAGCACAGATTGACCAGCGCCCACCCACTTCTCTAAACTCAACCGATAGTGTTTACAAAAGCACAGATTGACCAGCGCCCACCCACTTCTCTAAACCCAACCGATAGTGTTTTCAAAAGCACAGATCGACCAGCGCCCACCCACTTCTCTAAACTCAACCGATAGTGTTTTCAAAAGCACAGATTGACCAGCGCCCACCCACTTCTCTAAACCCAACCGATAGTGTTTTCAAAAGCACAGATCGACCAGCGCCCACCCACTTCTCTAAACCCAACCGATAGTGTTTTCAAAAGCACAGATCGACCAGCGCCCACCCACTTCTCTAAACCCAACCGATAGTGTTTTCAAAAGCACAGATTGACCAGCGCCCACCAACTTCTCTAAACCCAACCGATAGTGTTTTCAAAAGCACAGATTGACCAGCGCCCACCCACTTCTCTAAACCCAACCGATAGTGTTTTTAAAAGCACAGATTGACCAGCGCCCACCCACTTCTCTAAACCCAACCGATAGTGTTTTCAAAGCACAGATTGACCAGCGCCCACCCACTTCTCTAAACTCAACCGATAGTGTTTTCAAAAGCACAGATTGACCAGCGCCCACCCACTTCTCTAAACTCAATCTAAAGTGTTTTTAAAAGCACAGATTGACCAGCGCCCACCCACTTCTCTAAACCCAACCGATAGTGTTTTCAAAAGCACAGATTGACCAGCGCCCACCCACTTCTCTAAACTCAACCGATAGTGTTTTCAAAAGCACAGATCGACCAGCGCCCACCCACTTCTCTAAACTCAACCGATAGTGTTTTCAAAAGCACAGATTGACCAGCGCCCACCCACTTCTCTAAACCCAACCGATAGTGTTTTCAAAAGCACAGATTGACTAGTGCCCACCCACTTCTCTAAACCCAACCGATAGTGTTTTCAAAAGCACAGATTGACCAGCGCCCACCCACTTCTCTAAACTCAACCGATAGTGTTTTCAAAAGCACAGAATGACCAGCACCCACCCACTTCTCTAAACCCAACCGATAGTGTTTTCAAAAGCACAGATTGACCAGCGCCCACCCACTTCTCTAAACTCAACCGATAGTGTTTTCAAAAGCACAGATTGACCAGCGCCCACCCACTTCTCTAAACCCAACCGATAGTGTTTTCAAAAGCACAGATTGACTAGTGCCCACCCACTTCTCTAAACCCAACCGATAGTGTTTTCAAAAGCACAGATTGACCAGCGCCCACCCACTTCTCTAAACTCAACCGATAGTGTTTTCAAAAGCACAGATTGACCAGCGCCCACCCACTTCTCTAAACCCAAGCGATAGTGTTTTCAAAAGCACAGATTGACCAGTGCCCACCCACTTCTCTAAACCCAACCGATAGTGTTTTCAAAAGCACAGATTGACTAGTGCCCACCCACTTCTCTAAACCCAACCGATAGTGTTTTCAAAAGCACAGATTGACTAGTGCCCACCCACTTCTCTAAACCCAACCGATAGTGTTTTCAAAAGCACAGATTGACTAGTGCCCACCCACTTCTCTAAACCCAACCGATAGTGTTTTCAAAAGCACAGATTGACCAGCGCCCACCCACTTCTCTAAACCCAACCGATAGTGTTTTCAAAAGCACAGATTGACCAGCGCCCACCCACTTCTCTAAACCCAACCGATAGTGTTTTTAAAAGCACAGATTGACCAGCGCCCACCCACTTCTCTAAACCCAACCGATAGTGTTTTCAAAAGCACAGATTGACCAGCGCCCACCCACTTCTCTAAACCCAACCGATCATGTTTTCAAAAGCACAGATTGACCAGCGCCCACCCACTTCTCTAAACCCAACCGATAGTGTTTTCAAAAGCACAGATTGACCAGCGCCCACCCACTTCTCTAAACTCAACCGATAGTGTTTTCAAAAGCACAGATTGACCAGCGCCCACCCACTTCTCTAAACTCAACCGATAGTGTTTTTATAAGCACAGATTGACCAGCGCCCACCCACTTCTCTAAACTCAACCGATAGTGTTTTCAAAAGCACAGATCGACCAGCGCCCACCCACTTCTCTAAACCCAACCGATAGTGTTTTCAAAAGCACAGATCGACCAGCGCCCACCCACTTCTCTAAACTCAATCTAAAGTGTTTTTAAAAGCACAGATTGACCAGCGCCCACCCACTTCTCTAAACCCAACCGATAGTGTTTTCAAAAGCACAGATTGACCAGCGCCCACCCACTTCTCTAAACCCAACCGATAGTGTTTTCAAAAGCACAGATTGACCAGCGCCGACCCACTTCTCTAAACCCAACCGATAGTGTTTTCAAAAGCACAGATTGACCAGCGCCCACCCACTTCTCTAAACTCAACCGATAGTGTTTTCAAAAGCACAGATTGACCAGCGCCCACCCACTTCTCTAACCCAACCGATAGTGTTTTCAAAAGCACAGATTGACCAGCGCCCACCCACTTCTCTAAACTCAACCGATAGTGTTTTCAAAAGCACAGATTGACCAGCGCGCACCCACTTCTCTAAACTCAACCGATAGTGTTTACAAAAGCACAGATTGACCAGCGCCCACCCACTTCTCTAAACCCAACCGATAGTGTTTTCAAAAGCACAGATTGACCAGCGCCCACCCACTTCTCTAAACCCAACCGATAGTGTTTTCAAAAGCACAGATTGACCAGCGCCCACCCACTTCTCTAAACCCAACCGATAGTGTTTTCAAAAGCACAGATTGACCAGCGCCCACCCACTTCTCTAAACCCAACCGATAGTGTTTTCAAAAGCACAGATTGACCAGCGCCCACCCACTTCTCTAAACCCAACCGATAGTGTTTTCAAAAGCACTTATCGACCAGCGCCCACCCACTTCTCTAAACCCAACCGATAGTGTTTTCAAAAGCACAGATTGACCAGCGCCCACCCATTTATCTAAACCCAGCCGATAGTGTTTTCAAAAGCACAGATTGACCAGCGCCCACCCACTTCTCTAAACCCAACCGATAGTGTTTTCAAAAGCACAGATTGACCAGCGCCCACCCACTTCTCTAAACCCAACCGACAGTGTTTTCAAAAGCACAGATTGACCAGCGCCTACCCACTTCCCTAAACCCAACCGACAGTGTTTACAAAAGCACAGATTGACCAGCGCCCACCCACTTCCCTAAACCCAACCGATAGTGTTTTCAAAAGCACAGATTGACCAGCGCCCACCCACTTCTCTAAACCCAACCAATAGTGTTTTCAAAAGCACAGATTGACCAGCGCCCACCCACTTCTCTAAACCCAACCGACAGTGTTTACAAAAGCACAGATTGACCAGCGCCCACCCACTTCTCTAAACCCAACCGATAGTGTTTTCAAAAGCACAGATTGACCAGCGCCCACCCACTTCTCTAAACCCAACCGATAGTGTTTTCAAAAGCACAGATTGACCAGCGCCCACCCACTTCTCTAAACCCAACCGATAGTGTTTTCAAAAGCACAGATTGACCAGCGCCCACCCACTTCTCTAAACCCAACCGATAGTGTTTTCAAAAGCACAGATTGACCAGCGCCCACCCACTTCTCTAAACTCAACCGATAGTGTTTTCAAAAGCACAGATTGACCAGCGCCCACCCACTTCTCTAAACCCAACCGATAGTGTTTTCAAAAGCACTGATTGACCAGCGCCCACCCACTTCTCTAAACTCAACCGATAGTGTTTTCAAAAGCACAGATTGACCAGCGCCCACCCACTTCTCTAAACCCAACCGATAGTGTTTTCAAAAGCACAGATCGACCAGCGCCCACCCACTTCTCTAAACCCAACCGATAGTGTTTTCAAAAGCACAGATTGACCAGCGCCCACCCACTTCTCTAAACTCAACCGATAGTGTTTTCAAAAGCACAGATTGACCAGCGCCCACCCACTTCTCTAAACCCAACCGATAGTGTTTTCAAAAGCACAGATTGACCAGCGCCCACCCACTTCTCTAAACCCAACCGATAGTGTTTTCAAAAGCACAGATTGACCAGCGCCCACCCACTTCTCTAAACTCAACCGATAGTGTTTTCAAAAGCACAGATTGACCAGCGCCCACCCACTTCTCTAAACCCAACCGATAGTGTTTTCAAAAGCACAGATTGACCAGCGCCCACCCACTTTTCTAAACTCAACCGATAGTGTTTTCAAAAGCACAGATTGACCAGCGCCCACCCACTTCTCTAAACCCAATTGATAGTGTTTTCAAAAGCACAGATTGACCAGCGCCCACCCACTTCTCTAAACCCAACCGATAGTGTTTTCAAAAGCACCGACTGACCAGTGCCCACCCACTTCTCTAAACTCAACCGACAGTGTTTTCCGTGACACCTCCGCACCGCTCACTTTCTTCCGTGACACCCTTCCGCCATCCACCGCACCAACCCCCTTCCACTTTCATGCGCGACACCTCTCCATACTCGGGTAACATGCCGGATTCATTACCCTGGTCTTTTCCGGGACCTCACAATTCACAAATTAAGCACTGGTGAAGACTGCAAAGTGTAATTTTGTATTAGATTTTTTAATATTTGTGTCTGCCATTTAAGGCTTCTCTGAAAAATAAAAAGCCATACTTTTTCCTCATTTGTACTGCTTTTATTTATTTATTTATTTATGCATATGCACTCTCCTACAAAATCACCCCAAACATTCTGAAATAATGACTTGCTCACAAATAGAGTTAGTCAATAAATCTGGGTAAATATGTTTAATATTGCAATATCACAGAAAAACACAATATTGTAACAGGTTTTTTTTTCAAATATCAGGCATCACTAATGCACACAGACCCGACTGCTCTCTCTATCCATCACTTCAGCTCTCCCTCGCTTCCTACACCAAATCAACCTCTTAAACTTTCTTACTCCACTCGGTCAAGAATTGCAAGCGATTGCGTAAGAAACTGCTGAGAACTGCACTAAAACTGACCAGCAAGAGCCTCAGAGAGCTGCAGACACACACTGTGAGGAGAGGAAAGTCTCTCAAATGTGATGCTGGACCACAAAACATGTTTGGAGATTGAGATTTATGCATTAGCTGAATAAAAAGGCTTTCCATTGGCATGTGGCTTATTAGGATTGGACAAGGTTTGGCTGAGATACAATTTAATTATAATTTAAATCTAAAATCTAAATATTGAGAAAGTCACCTTTTAAATTTGTGCATATTTAGTGTTGAGCAATGCATACTACTAATAAATATTAGTAATAAATAAATCAAATGATATTCAAGATTATCAAACTATATCTAGTAGGAATGAATGAAAGTGATATTTCCAAAGCTGAAATACTCAGACTTCTAGAAACATTTTACTTTCTTCAATAATCTAGAAGAGGACCCCAAGTTTTATTGAAGTCAAAAACCTAGTTTCTATATATATTTCTATAGGAAGGTGTTATTTATAAACCATTTATAAATGTATTGTTCTTTTTAAATAGCCATTAAAACTGATATGGCAATAAATTCTAGATTCTCACCCATTTAAAGGGATAGTTTACCCAAAAAAATAAAATTTACTCACTATTTACTCTCCCTTTAGGGGTTTATACGTTTCTTTCTTCTGTTGAACACAAAAGAAGCTATTTTGAAAAATGCTGTAACCATCAACTTCCATTGTATTTGTTTTTCCTACTACGTTAAGTCAATTGTTAAAGGTTTTCAGCATTTTTCAAAATGTCTTCTTTGTGTGTTCAACAGAATAAACAAGTAAAAAAACGAGTAAACAATGACAAAATTTTCAGTTTTTGTGTGAACTATCCCTTTAAGTATCATTAACCAATCAACACTACGCAGAAGCCATTAGAACTGTGTGTGTGTGTGTGTGTGTGTGTGTATGATCACTTTTTTTTCAGTTTATTTTGCCACTGATCCCCAAAAAGCAGGTGATTTAGGCCCCGTTTTAGTTTTAGTTTTAAAACGCATAAGTTTTGCTACGGTTACGGCATCCGTCCACACTACACTGGAGTTTTCGAGCCCCGAAAATGGAGCATTTTGAAAACGCTGGAGAGGTCGTTTTCATTCTAAAGCGCTGCACGTCTCAGTGTGGATGGGGGAAAACGGAGACATCTGAAAACAGAGGCGTGGCTGCTGAGATTCGCTACCTGATTGGGGCTTTTGGGTCATTGCGTATCCTTCGCTTATTCGTTAAGCCCCTATAACATGACTATAACGCTACCGGAAGACGGCAGACCAGTCTTCACTGTAAACAACAACATGGACACAGAAATGGGAGCGTTGTTTGCACTATTGTCCGTTTTAGGCGCCATTGTGCAGTTAAACTCTGCCTTTTTTACTACAGCAGCTGCATATATTCGCAAGAGGCAAGCTATTGTTCAAGCACTCGCTAATCGCTCATGTTCATCCTTCAACCAGCGTTTGTTGACAAAACAATAACCAAATGCCGAGCGAGACACATGCTTCCTGTTTATACTTGAACGTGCATCCCCAGAGTGCGCGAATGGTCACGTGATATACGTTTTTGGTGGAGTAGTGTGGACGGAGATATGTTTAGAAACGCTAGATGAAACGCTAGTATGGATCGTTTTTGATCTAAAACGCTGTTTCAAAACGAAAACGCATTAGTCTATACGGGGCCTTAGTGTTAAGCAATGCACATTAGTAATAAATAAATAAATGAAATTCAAGATTATCAAACTATATCTAGTAGGAAGGAAAGCGATTATTTCTGGAGCAGCATTATATTCAGACTTTTAGAAACATTTCACTTTCTTCAATAATCTAGAAGAGGACCCAAAGTCCTATAGAAGACTAAAACCTATAAGTTTTATAGTAAAGTGTTATTTATAAACCATTTATGAATGTAATCTTCTTATGACAAGGAAATGGCAATAAACTCTAATTTCTCACCCATTTAAAGGGATAGTTCACCCCAAAAAAATGTATTTACTCAAACTTTAACTGATTCCTCAACCGATTCCTAAAAAGCAGGCAATAATTAAACTGGTGCGTCTCTTTTCAAGCTAATCCTCACCTTCAAATTTGTACAAATTAAGTGTTGAGCAATGCATATTAGTAATAAATAAATAAATAAATAAAATGATATTCAAGATTATCAAACTATATCTAGTAGGAAGGAAAGCGATATTTCTGGAGCATCAATATATTTAGACTTTTGGAAACATTTCACTTTCTTCAATAATCTAGAAGAGGACCCCAAGTTTTATAGGAGTCAAAAACCTATTTTCTATAGGAAGGTGTTGTTTATAAACCATTTATACATGTAATTTTCTTATGGCAAGGATATGGCAATAAACTCCAGTTTCTCACCCATTTAAAGGGATAGTTCACCCAAAATAAATTATTTACTCACTATATACTCTCCCTTAAGTGGTTTTAAACATTTCTTTCTTCTGTTGAACACAAAAGAAGATATTCTGAAAAATGCTGTAACCATCGACTTCCGTAGTAGGAACAACAAATACAATAGAAGTCAATGGTTACCGGTTTTCAGCGGTGTGTTCTTCCTGTGTTCAACAAGATAAATAAACTCAAACAGGTTTGAAACAAATAAAAAATGATCAAACAGTGATAGAATTCTCATTTTTTATAGGAACTATCCCTTTGAGTATCATCAACCAATCAACACTACGCAGAAGCCATTAGAACTGTGTGTGTGTATGATCACTTTTTTTCTGTTTATTTTCCCACCGATTCCCAAAAAGCAGGTAATAATTAGACCGGTGCGTCTCTTTTCAAGCTAATTCCTCATCTTCAAATTTGTGCAAATGTTGTGTTGAGCAATGCATATTAGTAATAAATGTTAGTAATAAACGCATATCAGTAATAAATAAATAAAATGATATTCAAGATTATCAAACTATATCTAGTAGGAAGGAAAGCGATTATTTCTGGAGCAGCATTATATTCAGACTTGTAGAAACATTTCACTTTCTTTAATAATCTAGAAGAGGACCCAAAGTCCTATAGAAGACTAAAACCTATACGTTTTATAGTAAAGTGTTATTTATAAACCATTTATAAATGTAATCTTCTTATGACAAGGATATGGCAATAAACTCTCATTTCTCACCCATTTAAAGGGATAGTTCACCCCAAAAAAATGTATTTACTCAACCTTTAACTGATTCCTCAACCGATTCCTAAAAAGCAGGCAATAATTAAACCGGTGCGTCTCTTTTTAAGCTAATCCGCACCTTCATATTTGTGCAAATGTAGTGTTGAGCAATGCATATTAGTAATAAATAAATAAATAAATGATATTCAAGATTATCAAACTATATCTAGTAGGAAGGAAAGCGATTATTTCTGGAGCATCTATATATTTAGACTTTTAGAAACATTTCACTTTCTTCAATAATCTAGAAGAGGACCCCAAGTTTTATAGGAGTCAAAAACCTATTTTCTATAGGAAGGTGTTGTTTATAAACCATTTATACATGTAATTTTCTTATGGCAAGGATATGACAATAAACTTTAGTTTCTCACCCATTTAAAGGGATAGTTCACCCAAAATAAATTATTTACTCACTATTTACTCTCCCTTAAGTGGTTTAAACATTTCTTTCTTCTGTTGAACACAAAAGAAGATATTTTGAAAAATGCTGTAACCATCTACTTCCGTAGTAGGAACAACAAATACAATGGAAGTCAATGGTTACCGGTTTTCAGCGGTGTCTTCTTTTTGTGTTCAACAAGATAAATAAACTCAAACAGGTTTGAAACAAATAAAAAATGATCAAACAGTGATAGAATTCTCATTTTTTTATAGGAACTATCCCTTTAAGTATCATCAACCAATCAACACTACGCAGAAGCCATTAGAACTGTGTGTGTGTATGTGTGTGTATGATCACTTTTTTTCTGTTTATTTTCCCACCGATTCCCAAAAAGCAGGTAATAATTAGACCGGTGCGTCTCTTTTCAAGCTAATTCCTCCTATATGTACACGCACATTGTCATTTGTTCTAGTGGTAATTTGTTGACCCAGAGGGCTGCAGCCTCCCTCTTTCAGCAGCAGAAGAGCCCCTGATTTGTAAACCCTTTCATTGGCTGCTGGAGCAGTAGTACCGCGGTAAAGGCCAGAGGAGGGAACGGGAGGCCGCTCATAATGGACTGCAGTGTATGGGAGGGTCGTGGGAAAAGCATGGGCACGCTGTTATTGTGATATTTCAACCAGGACTCGGGACTGACCCTCCTAAAGACACATTGTGGTGACTGCGGTGCTAATGGGGGAGCCGCTCAATAGACGCACCCCCACCACATGCAGCGGACGGCCCGCATGCGGAGGTCGCACCAGGACAGGCTGAGTTTAATGCAGTTAGTAGGTGAATGGGTTTGTGCACTCGCTTAACGGGCTATAGATGCATCGTAAGGAGCGTCGGACGTCAGTGTTTTTGGCTTCTAAGGGCACTAACACCTAAAAAGGATAGTTCACGCAAAAATTTTCATTCGGTCATCATTTACGCTGTAAAAAATGCTGAGTTCCACACAATTAGTTCGATTTATTTAGTTTAATCGATTTACAAATTTTACAAATGGTTTTCACAAAAGTGGATTGAACATAAAACAATTAAGTTGTCCCAAAAAAACTTATGAATTGTGTTGATTTTAACTCCTTTTAAGTAAGTAGTTTGAACAAGCAGCAAAAACAAAATATGAATTTAGTGTGCTCACCCTTTACTTAAGTTTCTTTCTTCTGTTGAACACAAAAGAAGTTATTTTGAAAAATGTTGGAAACCTGTAACCATTGACTTCCATAGTATGTGTTGCGGCATGGGCGTTGCTAGGCCTATTTTTATTCTATAATTCTACTCAGCCCCCCTAAAACTTTTGCGATTAGCTCATAAACTACACTAAATTATCGCCTCAGCCCCCTTTAAATTTGATAAGAAAATGGCGGATATAATACAGGGTGTAATACAGTTGAATACTAGTATACAACCCATATTAAACGAACATTTTTAAGTGTATTACTATTAAATTACTACTTATAAATGTAATATTAGGCTTTATATATATATATATATATATACACAGTTAAAGTCAGAATTATTCACCCCCCTGTTTATTTTTTTCCTCAATTTCTGTTTAACGGAGAGCAGATTTCTTCAGCACATTTCTAATCATAATAGTTTTAATAACTCATCTCTAATAACTGATTTATTTTCTCTTTGTCATGATGACAGTAAATAATATTAGACTAGATATTCTTCAAGACACTTCTACACAGCTTAAAGTGACATTTAAGGGCTTAACTAGGTTAATTAGGTTAACTAGGCAGGTTAGGGTAATTAGGCAAGTTATTGTATAATGATGGTTTGTTCTGTAGAATATTGAAAAAAAATATATAGCTTAAAGAGGCTAATAATATTGACCTTAATGGTGTTTAAAAAATTAAAAACTGCTTTTATTCTAGTCGAAATAAAACAAACAGAAGAAAAAATATTATCAGACATACTGTGAAAATTTTCTTGCTCTGTTAAACATCATTTGGGAAATATTTAAAAAAATAAATAAATAATAATTAATTCTGACTTCAACTGTGTGTGTGTGTGTATATACAGTATATATATATATATATATACAAGGTTTCCGCTACATTCATTCTACCATGGCGGGCCGCCACGCCAAAATTCATCCCGCCACGGCTACATTACAGCTTCTCATTCAAAACATTGTCGTTTTTTTAAAAATAGCGGGTTATAATCACACCAAAACGTATTAAAAGGTAAGCGAATTATAACATCGCAAACTTTTCTGTAACCGTAGTAGTGCTGTGTGTTATTTGTTTAACCCTTTAAGGTGACATGCTGACTGACTTGACTGACAGTTGCATGATGCTTGAGGCCAGCAAACACGACGTATAGCTTTCAGTTAGGATGAAGACGTTCATAAATATTCCTTGCAAATCTAATAAGGGTTAGAGACAAATTCACTACGTAGATGCGCTAAATTGCACTTGAGCAGCGTATATCTGAGGACGTGCAAGAAGTTTTGTGCACAAACAGAGGACATCCTAGCGCAAGCAAAAAGATCTGCATGCTCGTATTACACAAATCCGATCTTGACTTTTAGTACTGCGTCACATTTGTCATTGAAATAATGCCAAAGGTAGTTGGTAGATAAAAAGGCCTGCCTCCACAGCTGGAAAAAATCCTAGAAGAAACACTATATATATATATATATATATATATATATATATATATATATATATATATATATATATATATATATATATATATATATATATATATATAAGTGTTTCCTCTTGGATTTTTTCCAGCTGTGGAGGCAGGACTTTTTTTTTTACACAGATCTGCCAACTATTTCAAAGACAAATATTACACGCAGTATTACAAGTCGAGATAGCATTCATGTAATACGAGCATGCAAATCTCTTTGCTTGCGCGCCGATTTCGTCTGTTCGAGCACAGAACTTCTTGCACGCACTCAAATTTACACGTTCAAGTGCAGATCTTCTTGTGCGCTCTCCAGTAAGCGCTGCTGAAGCGCGATTTAGTGCGTTTTGTGCGTTTTCCGACATTAACGCGTCCTGAAGTAAAGTGAAACGGCATTAAACTCCAGCAAGATAAAGTCATTGTATGCAAAGCCATTGACCTTTATCAATAAAGTATACTTATGGAAACTGTGTTCATCTTAACTGAAAGCTACGCGGTGTTTGCTAGACTCACGCACCTGTCAGTCAGTCTGTCAGAGAGTCAGTCAGCATGTCACCTTGAACAAATAGCGCACAGCACTACTACGGTTACAGAAAAGTTTGCGCGGTTTACCTCTAATATGTTTTGGTGCGATTATAATCCACTATAAAAAACACAAATAAATGTTTTAAATAAGAAGCTGTAATGTAGCCGTGGCGGGATGAATTTTGGCGTGGCGGCCCGCCACGGATGAATGAATGTAGCGGAAACCTTGTATATATATATAATTTTTTTACCTTATAAGGAGCTGAACCCCCCTAAAATGAAAATTCTAAAATCGCCCCTGTGTTGCGGTCATTATTTATTTACTCTTTATCTGTTTCAAATCTATATGAGTTTTTTCTTCTGTTCAACACTAAAGAAGTTTTTTGAATAATGCTGTAACTTCCCTGGTATTTGTTTTGGAATCCATCTTCTATGGAAGTCAATGGTTACAGGTTTTCAGCATTCTTCAAAATAACTTCAAACTATGTTCTTTTGTGTTTAGAATGCATCATAGGAGTTTCGGATGTCATCGATTTTGCTTCTTAGTGCACTAAACCTTTATAGTTATAAACCGGGATGGTTCACGCAATTTTTATTCGGCCATTATTTAAAGTCAGTGGTTACAGGTTTTCAGCATTATTCAAAATAACTTCAAAATATCTTCTGCTGTGTTCAAGATGCAACATTAGGAGTTTTGGACGTCGTCGTTTTTACTTCTTAGGGCACTAAACCTTAAAGGGATAGTTCATGCAAAAGTTATAATTCGGTCATTATTTAAAGTCAATGGTTACAGGTTTTCAGCATTCTTCAAAATATCTTAGAAATATCTTCTGTTGTGTTCAAGATGCATCATTAGGAGCCTCGGATGTTGTCTTTTTGTTGGAAACCTGTTACCATTGTCTTCCATGGTATTTATTTTTTTTCTGCTATGGAAATCAATGGTTGCAGGTTTTTAGCATTCTTCAAAATCACTTCTTTTGTGTTTAAGACGTTTATAGATAGGATTTTCGGACATCGAAGTTTTGGCCTCTTAGGGCACTAAACCTTAAAGGGATAGTTCATGCAAAAATTATTTATTTACTCTTTACCTGTTTCAAATCTATTTGAACTTTTCTCTCCTGTTGAACACAAAAGAAGATATTCAGAAAAATGCTAAAAACCTGTAACCATTGTATATAAAAAAAAAACAGAAATATCTTCTGTTGTGTTCAAGATGCATTATTAGGAGCCTCGGATGTTGTCTTTTTTAACCTCATAGGGCACCAAACCTTAAAGGGATAGTTCACGCAAAAATGATTTATTTACTCTTTATCTGTTTCTATATGAGGTTCTTTCTCCTGTTAAACACGAAAGAAGATATTTTGAAAAATGTTGGAAACCTGTTACCATTGTCTTCCATGGTATTTTTTTTTTCTGGTATGGAAATCACTTCTTTTGTGTTTAGGACGTTTATAGATAGGATTTTCGGACGTCGAAGTTTTGGCCTCTTAGGGCACTAAACCTTAAAGGGATAGTTCACGCAAAAATTATTTATTTACTCTTTACCTGTTTCAAATCTATTTGAACTTTTCTCTCCCGTTGAACACAAAAGAAGATATTTAGAAAAATGCTAAAAACCTGTAACCATTGACCAAATATCTTCTGTTGTGTTCAAGATGCATTATTAGGAGCCTCGGATGTTGTCTTTTTTAACCTCATAGGGCACCAAACCTTAAAGGGATAGTTCACGCAAAAATTTAAATTCGGTCATTATTAAGGTCAATGGTCACAGGTTTTTAACATTCTTCAAAATATATTAGAAATATCTTCTGATGTGTTCAAATTTTTTTTATTCAGTCATCTTTTACTTACTCTTGTTTCAAATAGTTATGAGTTTTTTTTCCTATGTTGAACACAAAAGAAGATATTTTGAAACATGTTGGACACCTGTAATTATTGACTTCCATGATATTTGTTTTTTTCTGTTATGGAAGTCAGTGGTTACAGGTTTTCAACATTCTTCAAAATATCTTCTTTTGTGTTCAAGATGCATCATTAGGAGCTTCGAATGTTATCGTTTTGGCTTCTTAGAGCACTAAAAAGGTTCACGCAAAAATGAAAATTCTGTCATAATTTTCACAATTCTTCTGTTGATCTCAAAAGCAGATATTTTGAAAAATGTTGGAATCCTGTAACCATTGACTTGCATGTTTTTCTGAAGGGGCAACACGGTGGCTTAGTGGTTAGCACTGTCACTTCAAAGCAAGAAGGTCACTGGTTTGAGTCCCGGCTGGCTCAGTTGGTGTTTCTGTGTGGAGTTTGCATGTTCTCCCCGTGTTGGCGTGGGTTTCCTCCGGGTGCTCCAGTTTCCCCCACATTCCAAACACATGCGCTATAGGGGAACTGATAAACTAAATTGGTCCTAGTGTATGGGTGTTTCCCAGTACTGGGTTGCAGCTGTAAGGGCATCCTCTGTGTAAAACATATGCTGCATAAGTTGGCGGTTCATTCCGCTGTGGCGACCCCTAATGAATAAAGGGACTAAGCTGAAGGAAAATGAATGAATGAATGTTCAACTCAATAAAGAAACTCATAAAGGTTTGAATCCACTTGAGGGTGAGTACATAGTGAGTAAATGTTTTGGGTGAAGTTTCCCTTAAAGCCGTTGAGAGTGAATGTGTTTTTAAACAATGATTGCAACTGTGTAGTGTTGGTGATGTGATCAGACCTGTTAAAAATACTGAATTACCATAATTCCTAATTATTCTGACATAAGTTACTAAAGTTGTAGGACTTGTAATTTCATCCCATTTCAAATCCACTTTCTTAAATTGAGAATGATTGATTGTTATTTTTCATTTTTAATAGTCCAAATTGAATTCAAATTTGAGAATGTAAAATAATTATAGATGGAAAAGTGTTGCGTGTGGATGCTATGCAAACCGGAGTAGTTCCAAATGCAACTTTATTATGAGAATGGTCAGACAGGCAAGGGTCGAAAACTAGGGATGGCTGACGTGAAACTGAATTTTCGACACAGTGTCGAGATCCCAAAGTGTGACGATGCGTCTGAAACCGCATACTTCCATATAGGGCTTGCCTATATGTCAATCAAATGAATTAAGCTCTAGCCACGAATAAAACTTTTAGCCTATTTTATTATTTTGTGTAATGTTTATAGTGTAATCAGGGCCGGAGCAAGCTGAACTGGCGCTCTAGGCGAACACCCTCAACCCGAAAGTGAAATAGAAACTTACTGGTTTGCGGATGAAAGAGGACTGGGAGGAGGTGGGTGTCGCGGATAAAAGAGAGAACCGGGGGGTTCTCGCTCACTATTCTGCCTAGGTCCTCTATGGATGCGCCGACCCTGAGTGTAAAGCTGGATTTATACTTTCGCCTGGCGCCGCATTGCGCGCCTTCGCTGACTCCGCGACAATGGGCTAGCACGCTTGCGCTCAGCCAGCTGTTGTAGCTCATCAACAGAGCCGCGACGTCAACACACAGAATCTGTCAGCACAATTCAGCACGGTTGTCTAACAGTTTAGAACGGTTTGGCACGATAGTGGAAAAGCTGCTTTAATATTTTTATTAAAAAAAATCGCGATACCTCGATATTATAAAAAATTAAATCGTCTTAAAACGTAAATTCAAATTAATGGAAAAAATCGAAAAAAATCGCCCAGCCCTACTTCCATACTATACAGTACGCTAAAGTCAGTATGCGAGCCGAGTAGTATCTCGGAATTCATAGAATTTGAAAATCAGTATGCGAGAAGTACCCGGATGACTTACTACTTCCGGCGAGATTCTGAAGTGCGCAGCCAATGCACGCTGCGCTATCCCATGATGCCCCGCGAGAGAATTCATGAATGGGGGTGAAGCGACGCAACTGACGCAGGTAGGTCACGTGACCATGACAAAATGCCGGATGTAGTACGTCCGAATTCCATTCATACTGCTCACATTCATACTGTATAGAACGTACTTTTCTAACAGCCGAGTACTATGTTTAAATTCAAATGCAGTACCTACTGAGTAGTAGGCAGTTTCGGACGCAGCCCGAGTGTTTCGAAACACTGCACCGAAGCATGATCCGAAACACCCAGGTCACGTGACTAAAGTTTTTCGAAACACCTGGTCACGTGACTAAAGCGATTCAAAGCATCGATCAGTTCAGAAGCGTTTCGAGACCTGGCGAATCTGCATTTGACTGACAGGGTCAGAAAACCCTTCTGTCTCATATGGCCTAGTGGACCGTGCGTGTGCACGTCGTTACTGTGCTTCAAATGACTTTTGGGTTCGAATCCCGACTTGTACAAATATTCCAAAATCCTGATTTTATGTATTTTAATGATGTTACTGTTTTATGGTGTAGTCTAGATAGGATACAGCTGCTGATACGCCGTCAATTTAGCATCATTTTTGTAACGCTGTAAAACAATAATTAATATTTTTACAGTACTGTGATGGTTTTGGGTAGACATTAATAAAATATAATAAATGGGAAATTTAATAAATAATATAAATAATTCTTGTTAACTTCTGGCCACAACCGTGTCTGATGTAGCAACAACCCTGTTTTATGGCCAAAACAAGACATATTTATTCACTAAGTGTTTATTCGGATGTCAGACCAATGCTGAAACATAACGATACAACAACAGAGCAATTCAAACTGATAAAGCATTTCAAAACAGCAGTATTAGCCTGGATTCAAACCCACTATTCCTGCATGGTAGTCAGGAACCTTAACCGCTCCACTAAAGCACTTGAAGCTTCAATCCTACAAAGTGGCGTTTTAATACCTCAATTTGCTCAACTGTTCTTAGCTGAAGCTGTTCCACTGCAATACATAAATGACCACTAGGTGTCACCGTAGAGTGGGGTTTTGAAACGTTTCGAAGCTTCGACACATTTGCTTCGACTGTTTCAGTGTTTCATGAAGCCTCGCTTTGCCCACCACTATCGAAAACCAGCATAAACAGTAGGGGTGTGAACCTACACTGGTCTCACGGTTCGGTTACGATTATTATGCCATCGATTCGGTTCAGTTCGATATCTCGGTGCATTGACGATGCTTTCCATACATAATTAGATTTTTTTCTTTACAACACAAGAAAAATAATTGTATTAAAATCTATAAATATGTTTATATTTATATATTACTTGTAATACAATTTTGTCCTTTAATACAGGCAGTCAGATATATGAACTGTACCTTTAATTTTACCTGCTCAAAAAATAAACACTCTTTGTGAATGTTTTAGACAAAACTCCAATACATGCACAGAAGACAGCACGAGCATTCATAACAAATAAACTAATGCAAATATTATCCCTGCTTTTTGAGCACTGGCAAGTTCTTACACCCCTATGATTGGTCATTGTCTTCACCCGCTCAACAGAAAGGGCTGCGCTTGGCTTTAGAAACGAAAGCGCTGTTCACCTATGAGTGACGCGGGAAAAGCAGCCGCGGGTCAGTCTATATGCGCATAATACGCGGTTATCAGGTAATCCGTAATAGAGTAAATACAATACAATAAACTCCCACCACAGGCACACTTGTGTCTGAATCCACAAGTATTGCTTTAACAGCCGAGAGGAAAGGAAACACAACGGGTCAAATGCCCTAGGCGCGTGTGTGTAGGTGGGAGAGAGAGAGAGAGTTAGAGTTAGAGTTTTACAGCATTTCTCCCTAGTAGTGAAATAGCGGCTCGTGCTTTACCATTCCTCAGTGTCAGTGAAAGATCTGCTTTTTAAGTAGTAGGAGTGTTTTATTTACTCATCCTCGCCTCCTTCGACATAGTATTCTACCGCGACATCGCACATAGGGGATAAATGACGTCAGTGCGTAATAACCGGTTATGATCTATTACTGAACCGATATCGAATTGTCCCCATCTGCATCGGGGTGCACAGAAGAAACGATTAATTTTGACACCCCTAATAAACAGTGTAGTACACAATCCAGACGTGTAATCCAAAAACAGGCGAGAGGTTCAGGGCAGGCAGCAAAGGGTCAAAACACGATACACAGTACAAGGTCAAAAACACAGGAAACAAGGAAAACCGCTTACGTACAGACAGCAACAGCTAAACAATACTCAGCAACGTGTGTGGAACAGAGGGGTGTAAATAGTCCAAATAATCAATGATCATGAGTATCAGCTGTGAGTGTGTAATCAGTCAGGATCTGGAACCGGTTGTGTGTGTGTGTGGTGCATGACTGGGTTTTGTAGTCCATTTACCAGCAGATTTGTAGTCCAAATCAAATCAAATCAAATCACTTTTATTGTCACATCATCAGCAGCACGTGTGCTATGATGAGTGAAACGCTTAGGTGCTGGCTCCAGACAGTGCTAAATACAGACAGTGCAAAATACAGACAGTGCAATATACAACAACATACTCACAAAAAAACAAGACAATGTAAAATTGGCAATGTTGACAGCGATACGTACGATGGATAGGTGTACACATAGTTGTAGGCAGTATTGTTTTAAGTATGGGTTTGTTAAAGTGCAGTGCATGCTACATCTTGATGGTGTGCAGTGCGGGGTATGGAAGAGTTTGTGTGGGGTGTGTTAAGTGTTCATCAGCCTGATAGTCTGGGGGAAGAAACTTTCCTTCAGTCGGCTGGTGCGTGACCGGATGCTGCGGAACCGTCTGCCTGAGGGTAGCAGAGAGAAAAGTCTATGGCTTGGGTGGCTGGAGTCGCTGATGATTCTCTTGGCTTTCCTCATGCACCTCCTGGTGTAGATGTCCTGGAGGGAGGGAAGCTCACCTCCTACTACGCGTCCAGCAGTTCGCACAATCTTATGTAGACCTTTGCGATTGCTGCTGGTGCTGTTTCCGTACCAGGTGGTGATGCAGCCAGTCAGGATGCTCTCCACAGTGCAGGTGTAGAACGAGCGGAGGATGTGGGGGCTATGTGTTTACCAGCGATCTGCACAGGCTGGATCGCTGGTGATCGTGACAAAAGGAATATTCAATCTCTTCAATAATCAAAAATTATTTGAAAATTGAGAAAAAATATTAACAAATAAAAAAATATTAACATTTTACTAGAAAAAAAGGGTATAAATGCATTTTGTTTTAGTGTTTTCAATTTGATTTACTGATGAACACACTTTTCATATTCATATTAATTTAATATTTACAATCCTTAAAAAAAACGTTAGTTTACAGTGCATTTCTTAACAACAATTGAATGTGCAAAAGACTTTACATTCGCTGATAATGCATCGATCATGAAATCTGAAAATGCATAAAGATGGGAGATGCAAAATCATGCAGCTATTTAAGGACTACTCAAACTGCAAGGTTTCCGCTACATTCATTCATCCGTGGCGGGCCGCCACGCCAAAATTCATCCCGCTACGGCTACATTACAGCTTCTTATTTAAAATATTTAGTCGTGTTTTTTATAGCGGATTATAATCGCACCAAAACATATTAGAGGTAAACAGCGCAAACTTTTCTGTAACCGTAGTAGTGCTGTGCGCTATTTGTTCAAGGTGACATGCTGACTGACTCTCTGACAGACTGACTGACAGGTGCGTGAGTCTAGCAAACACCGCGTAGCTTTCAGTTAAGATGAACACAGTTTCCATAAGTATACTTTATTGATAAAGGTCAATGGCTTTGCATACAATGACTTTATCTTGCTGGAGTTTAATGCCGTTTCACTTTACTTCAGGACGCGTTAATGTCGGAAAACGCACAAAAACGCTCTAAATCGCGCTTCAGCAGCGCTTACTGGAGAGCGCACAAGAAGATCTGCACTTGAACGTGTAAATTTGAGTGCGTGCAAGAAGTTCTGTGCTCGAACAGAGGAAATCGGCACGCAAGCAAAGAGATTCGCATGCTCGTATTACATGAATGCTATCTCGACTTGTAATACTGCGTGTAATATTTGTCTTTGAAATAGTTGGCAGATCTGTGTAAAAAAAAAAGTCCTGCCGCCACTGCTGGAAACAATCCTAGAGGAAACACTGAACTGTACTGTATCTTGCTGCTTTACTAATAGGATTTTTGTATAACCTGGCTGATGATATTATTGGTGTATAAACCTCTGGACACACTTATTAAAATGTTCAAATGTTAAAAACCCTCTGATTAGTGCAAGCGAATGCTTATGTACAAGTTAAACATCTCCAACAATGTGCTGGAGGTTGAACAAAGAGAGATCGTCATTAATGATCCAGACTGTTGTACACCGCACAGACTTATTTCCAGTTTGTTGACAAAGTAGCCAAACAAAAAGAGAGCTGGAGTAGGTGTTGTTTTCATCTTATTCTAGTGATAGAGCATTTGTAATGTGTAATAATAATACCTTGTCTGAACATTATAAGTTATTGTGCAGGGGTTCCACAGGGCTCAATATTAGGGCCGCTGCTTTTTAAACTTTATATGTTACATTTCAGGCCACATAGTGGCTCAGTGGTTAGCACTGTCACCTCACAGCAAGAAGGTTGCTGGTTCTAGTCCCTGCTGGGTCAGTTGGCATTTCTGTGTGGAGTTTGCATGTTCTCCCCGTGTTGGTGTGGGTTTTCTCCGGGTGCTCCGGTTTCCTCCACAGTCCAAACGCATGCACTCAATATTGCATATCCTGCGATGTGACTATTGCAGACATGCACGTTGCGATATTGATGCTAAAACAATATATTGTGCAGCCCTAGGCTTAACTATTGTAATGCATTTCTCACAGGTTTACCAACGTAAAATTAATCAGCTACAACTAATACAAAATACTCCTGATATTGACTAATTCAGTACTATAGGAAGAGAGATCAGATTTCACCTCTATTAAAAGCAATGCACTGGTTACCTGTGAGTTTTTGGATTGATTTAACCCTTGTGGGCTGTTGGGGATGTTTTCAGCCACTCTGGGCTGATTTTGAGGCTTAATTTGGCCACAGCTTTCTCTGGGTTTCAGCAAATGGGATGCTCTTTGGCGACAAATCTATGGAACAAAATCAATGCCAAAAGTATTGAATTAAAAAGCTTGTTGTATAGCACAAACTGGAAAAAATAAAAATAATACCAAATTAACAAGTTCTTGCATTTTAATGACTTGAATTCCAGGTTTAGTATTTTTAGGTCCTTAAATTTAACAACGCTGTTTATTTAAGCTGTGAATATTTCAACTAAAAATATTTCAAACACGTTTTCATTCATTCATTCATTCATTTTCTTGTCGGCTTAGTCCCTTTATTAATCCGGGGTCGCCACAGCGGAATGAACCGCCAACTTATCCAGCACGATTTTATGCAGCGGATGCCCTTCCAGCCGCAACCCATCTCTGGGAACACACGTTTTCATACTTCAATAATATAAATTCAATAATTCATACTCAATTTCCAGATTTCACTTACAAAATATTCAATACCTTAAAAATACGAAGTATAATATCCGCAATCTTTAGTCTCCTCAGAGCATTTGTCTCCCATGCCCTCAAAATAGATAAACATACCGTTCCCGGATGTAATGTCAAATTTTAACAGTCGAATTTGAACCACTGAATTTATGAAGGCGAATATTCGAACTGAAATAAAATGAACTAAAAATTGCCTTTTGAATATTATACTTCGTATTTTTAAAGGGTTATTACAACCTCCCCAGTCTAGGGTTGGGAAGGAGTAATAAAGAAAGTGGTGGAGGTTTGGATAAGGATTTTCCCCTTCTACTGACTCACGAAGTGAAGTTTATTTATAAACTAATTTCAAGAGGATCACGTGATTATGATTGAACACAGCTGGTTACGCATTAACCACGCATGACCAACCAATCAGACGATCCCTAACCCACTATAAAGAGCCAGGGTTTCTTACTACAGTCATCTTCGATTTGAAGAATCCCCCCCCCCCTTTCACCCCTACTCCTCCTCCTTCCTAGATGGGTGACACGGTGGCCCAGCGCTTAGCGCTGTTGCCTCACAGCAAGAATGTCAATGGTTCTAGGCTTTACCAAACCAGCGGGCATTTCTGTGTAGAGTTTGCACGTTCTCCCCGTGCTCACGTGGGTTTCCCCCGGGTTCTCCGGTTTCCTCCCACCGATTAAAAACATGCAACCTAAGTTATTGACTAATCAACACTATAGACTTGCTCCCTACCTAGTATCTATCTCGTTAAAGAGAACTACTATCTGCTCTTCAATCACTACGACAGCGGAGTTCTCGAGATCTACCTGAGCTCAAAGCTCCCCTCTCGCCCTGCAAACGGGAGGGAGCCCAGGGCTCAAGGACCTTTTGGGCTCAGGGCTCTCTCCCGGGACAGCATGCCAAACTTGCTTTATAATCAATCATCAGCTAAGTGTGAACTCTTGAAAAACAACAAGCTTAGTGTCCAAAAAAAAAAAAAAAAAAAAAGTATAAATTTATTTAACATAAGGAAGCAAACAAGTCTTCAGGAGGGGGTCAAGGCCAATATAACAAACTAAACATTCTAACTTCCAGATTTCACTCTAACTAAACTAAGAAATAAAAGAAAACAAAATACAAAACCAATACACTACCTCCCTTACTGTTCTTACACAGAAGAAAACATAGACAAAAGAAAATGGAAAACACCTCCCTACAGCCTCCAATAAATTAAACAAACAATAAATAAAGCTTGATGCCACAAAGATAAAGGAAATAAGCTTTGACAGGTAGGGATGGCTGACGTGAAACTGACGTTTCGACACAGTGTCGAGATCCCGAAGCGCAAGTGTTTCGAAACACTGCAGTGAAGCATGATCCGAAACACCCAGGTCACGTAACTAAAGTGTATCGAAACACCTGGTCACATGACTAAAGCGATTCAAAGTATCGATCAGTTCAGAAGCGTTTTGAGACCTGTCGAATCTGCATTTGACTGACAGGGTCAGCAAACACTTCTGTCTCATATGGCCTAGTGGACCGTGCGTGTGCACGTCGTTACTGTGCTTCAAATGACTTTTGGGTTCGAATCCCGACTTGTACAAATACTTTGAAATCCTGATTTTATGTATTTTAATGATGTTACTGTTTTATGGTGTAGTCTAGATAGGATACAGCTGCAGATACGCCATCAATTTAGCATCATTTTTGTAACGCTGTAAAACAATAATTAATATTTTTACAGTACTGTGATGGTTTTGGGTAGACATTAATAAAATATAATAAATGGGAAATTTAATGAATAATATAAATAATTCTTGTTAACTTCTGGCCACAACTGTGTCTGATGTAGCAACAACCCTGTTTTATGGCCAAAGCAAGACATATTTATTCACAAAGTGTTTATTCTTATGTCAGACCAATGTTGAAACAAAACGATACAAGAACAGAGCAATTCAAACTGATAAAGCATTTCAAAACAGCTGTGTTAGCCTGGATTCGAACCCACTATTCCCGCACGGTAGTCAGGAACCCTAACCGCTCCACTGGATCACTTGAAGCTTCAATCCTACAAAGTGGGGTTTAATACCTCAATTTGCTCAACTGTTCTTCGCTGAAGCTGTTCCACTGCAATACATAAAAAAAACTAGGTGTCACTGTAGAGTGGGGTTTCGAAATGTTTCGAAGCTTCGACACATTTGCTTCGACTGTTTCAGTGTTTCATGAAGCCTCGCTTTGTCCACCACTATTGACAGGTTAGGTGTTGTTAACTCACATGATTTGGATAAACAAATCCTCTCACCAGAGGAATAAAAGTCTTCACAGACAACATCAACAGTTTAACCACATCAAAAAGAACAAACCCCCAATAAAAGCCAGCAGAAGGGATTCTTTCTCCAAGCCTCCACAGTCCAAAGATCCCAGCTCTGCCTTAAATCCTCGAGCCAATCCTTTGGCGTACCAATCAGGACAGAGAATCCATCAGTGGAGCCAATTTACCGGGTTGACTGCACCTAATCAAAATTAAAGCCTCATTGACTACGTTTAAGCCGCAGTCACACTAGAGTTTGAGCTTGCCAAATTCTGTCGTACGTCGCTGTGAAAAGGGGCGGGATTAAACAAGATGAATAGACATTAAAAAAGCGAGCGATTGCTGCATGTTTTAAATTTCTGTTCAGAGAGGTCATGTTTTGATCCTGGATTGGTCTCACGCAGTCAAGTGATGCGATTTCGCAGGTCAGAGTTCACCAAGCTTGAACTTTGCACCGCAGCAACCTGCGAAACTCGACGCATGACACTGCGTTTCTGGTCTGACGCATTCGCGTGCGTATAAATGGAAGTCTATGGGGAGGAAAGCCCAGTGTGACCGCGGCTTTACATGGACATCAGTAATCAAATTATTTGCTTTAATCTAATTAAGAGAATAATAAGGTTAAGGTGTTTACATGAGCTGCTTTTTGAGTGTTACTTTGATGATCGCATTTTACTTGTTATAGCACATAATTTGATTAACGTCATCGCGTCAGCAGGCTATCCACATTTCCTCCGGAGTTTCATGTAATTTCGGGTGTTTTATTTTTAATTTGTCGATTTTAACTGCAGTTTGGCACTTTCACTTTCATTCATGAACATTCCAAGCATTCCCTCCATGACAAACTAGATATTGGATGCAGCTTTGAACTGCTGGAAGAGTGTTGTTTTAATGAAAGTTCATACCGCATGCTGAATGGAAGAAAAAAAAAAACCCTCCGCATTTCCCGATGCAGGTGTCTGTGGTCTGCACTGACTCGGTAGGTGCAAAGAGTGTCAATCATCCGTGCGTGCGTGCGTGTGTGTGTGTGTGTGTGTGGACTACCCTGTCGCAAAAAGCGGCTTAAAGTCTTACATGACAGTAATAATTCGATTAAGGTGTTTACATGTCTGTACTGCACTTCAATAATGCGACTAAAATCAGCATACTCCACATGTCTTAATTCGATTTCTCTTTAGTTCGATTATGACCTTAATCTGATTAAATTAATCAAAAATCGCTGTTTACATGGTCGACTCTTAATCAGAGTATTGTCTTAATCGCATTAAAATTGAATTATTGGTGTCCATGTAAACGTAGTCGTTGAAGGAGAGAGAGACGAAATGAATACACGATATCTACAAGAGACATTCAAGGAACATAACAGGGTATTGGATATTTTGTAAGTGAAATCTGGAAATTAAGTATGAATTATTGAATTTATAAATATTAAAACGTGTTTGAAATATTTTTAGTTGAAATATTCACAGCTTAAATAAATAGCGTTGTTAAATTTCAGGACCTAAAAATACAAAACCTGGAATTCAAGTCATTAAAATGCAACAACTTGTTAATTTGGTGTATTATTTTTTCCAGTTTGTGCTATTCAACAAGCTTTTTAATTCAATACTTTTGGCATTGATTTTGTTCCATACAAATCTTATTTTGACACACATTTTGAAAAAATGCTTTGACAATTTTCAAAAGCTCAACAATACACTCAGGGCAAATTGACTACCCTTTCATTATGTTGGGGGCTGTCTTTGACTTCCATTATAATCACATTTATGGATTGCAAAGCCATGACAGCATACAATCATGCATTCTTGATCGTTGCTCTTTTCCCCAGTTGGGAAGAAGTAAAATTTATCATTTTTACTGTTTATTATTAGTTGCAATGCGAAAAAAACTTTATATGGAGTTATGAAATATAGTGTGTGTGTGTGTGTGTGTGTGTGTAAATGTGCTGTTTTTGATGATCCCGCAGGTCTGATGGATGAAGTCTGATCACTCATGCAGAAGCCTCCAGAAATCTCAGATCCCAGCAGGCAGGGTGGTAAGTTTGGGTTCAGCGAGACGCCCCTTTTTGTATTGTCAAACGCACTGACTTCTTGACCTCTCGTGTCACTTCCTCAGCGTCCGACTCTCTGGTTTCTCCATGGCCACACCCGCTCTGCTTTACGCCACATTGTCCCTGTCCAAATCTTTAGATCTCCTTGACAAATGCTCTAGTACATTTACTAGTCCAGAAGTGATTGAGTGGAGTTCCAGCAATAAAGGGCGTTTCCAGGCCTCGGGGTGGCCATATTTTCGGTGAAAAGCACAGGCGCAGACGTCCCATGTGTCACAATGCAGAAACGGCTTCAGGGCAAAACTCATTCAAGGTCACTTACTGACGGATGAAACACTTCCTTCCTCATTCTGACACTCAGATCCACTGCTGTCCTGTGGAAATGTTTATATGAAAAAACAACAAGACTGCAGTGTATGTGTACAGTAATACTGTAGTGGAAAGCTCTTGCAAACATTAACAGTTTCATTAATTAATGTTAGTTAATGTATTTATTAATGAACAATGTTTGTGCAGCATTTATTAATCATAGTTCACCATGTCCTAATGCATTTTTTTTCCATTAAATTTTTCTTTTATTTTGTATTTGTTGAACACAGAAAAACATGCCGTAGACAATCAGCATACAGCAATGTGCATAGATATACATGTAATAACCAAGCGGCAACCTCCCGCTCTCCCTCGGGAAGCCCATACGGAAGTAACTGAAACTGCAATTCATCAAAATTCCGCTAGTCCTGGCTCCATAATAGAGCAAATTTCTATTGAGCCCACTGTTAAAATGGCCAACTTTACAGCAGAAAAAAAGGTGTTTACAGCCTGGTACAAAGAACGATTTTGGTTCATATAGCTAATATTACCCTTCGTGACAACTGTGAGGGGGGTGAATTTTTTTATAACTCATCCGTTTCCTTTATATTAGGTTATATTAAGTTTGCATAATTAAGGGCGTGGCCACTTGAGTGACAGCTAGATCTCGCTGGTCGCCGTCACTTCACCTCAGCTGATTACGGCTGATTAGCCGCTGATCTCGGCTTATTCATCATATTTTTGTGTTGTTTTATGTGGCTTTACACAGTCAGCTGCCTTTTGGAATTATTTCCTACAATTATCAGATGATATGGCATGCTGTGTGCACTTAATTGTGCTCACAAGCCATTCATGTGGCCTCTATTTCCCAGGTGAATGAAATATATAATTATGTACCATCTCTATGAATGTATTTGTTTTATTTAAGATCATTTATCATTTATAATGTTCTTTAGAGCTGTAATGCACTCCAGAATCTGACAGATTGATTAGCTGTAGGCTCTAGAACAGTCATCTGAAGCGTTGTCATACAGTGTTCTGCCTGGACTTCATAATTAGCCTTGCATTTACTAACACAGACTATATCTGAAGTGTTTGGAAGTCATTCGCACTTTCCTCCTGTTGAAAAACGTCATAAGAACAATGCTTAGTGGCTCAATGTGTAATGCGTTGAGCCACTAAGCATTGCGCTTATGACGTTGCTTATGAAACAGTGTTTTTAAAAGTCTAAACACTTTATTGATAAAGTCTACAACCGAGCACATGTGGTCAGAACACAAACGAGTCGCAGGTGATGAAGTATTAAGCGTTTCTCCCTTAGGAAAGCCCGTCTAAGCAGCATGCCTCTGTAGCTCCGCTCACGCTCCGCCTCTTTGCCCTTGTATGGTATGCTCGGGGTTGGTGTGATGACGCGCGAACAAAATGGCGACGGCCTTCTAGTAGCTTCTTTTGGGTTCTTCATAAACCTATGGGTGACGTCACAGATACTACGTCCATATCTTTTACAGTCTATGGTAATAACCAATATACAGGTCGTTAATTCATTCTTTCATTCATTTTCTTTTCGGCTTAGTCCCTTTATTAATCCGGGGTCGCCACAGCGGAATGAACCGCCAACTTATCCAGCATATGTTTTACGCAACGGATGCCCTTCCAGCTGCAACCCATCTCTGGGAAACATCCATACACACTCATTCACACTCATACACTACGGACAATTTAGCCTACCCAATTCACCTGTACCACGTGTGGTTTGTTTACAAACTAATTTCGAGAGGATCACGTGCTTATGATTGAACACAGCTGGTATCCCTTAACTTCGCATATTGCGCCAATCAGATGAACACAGACACACCATAAATTACCAGAGTGCTTTGCTCCAGTCATCTTCGTTTGAAGAATCCCCCCTTCCACCCCTACTCCTCCCCTTCTCCGAAAGGGCGGCACGGTGGCCAGTGGGTAGCACTGTTGCCTCACAGCAAGAACGCCGCTGGTCCGTTCCCTCCGGGCCGGTTGGCGTTTCTGTGCGGAGTTTGCATGTTCTCCCCGTGTTCGCGTGGGTTTTCCCCGGGTTCTCCGGTTTCCTCCCACCGTTCAAAGACAGGCACCATAGAAAAATTGACTAACCAAAATAGCATCCTAAGGCAACTCTTAGCCAGATATATACAGTAGTTCACAGCAGGGGAGATCTCGAGACCACCTGAGCTCAGACTCTCCTGTTGCCCTACAAACGGAAGGAATCCCCGGGCTCAAGGATATTCTGAGCTCAGGGCTCTCTCCCGGGACAGCATGCCAAACACGCTTTATTACCAATCATCAGCTAAGTGTGAACTCTTGAAATGTCTTTGGACTGTGGGGGAAACCGGAGCACCAGGGAGAACATGCAAACTCCACACAGAAACGCCAACTGACCCAGCCAAGGCTCGAACCAGCGACCTTCTTGCTGTGAGGCGACAGCACTACCTACTGCGCCACTGCGTCACCGGTTGTTAAATAATAGTATTAATAATAGTGCCAACAACAACAATAGTGACAATAAAAAGGAAAAACTGAAGAGTAAATGACAAAGACATACTAAAACAAATAAAGATAATAAAATAAATTATATAAACAAATACACATACACACACAAATGCATAAAACAAATTCTGAACCAAAAAAAGCAATAAACCAAATCTGTATTTAAGGTTAAGGGTAAAATTAAGCCAGATAAAAATAAATAAATAAATAAATAAAAGAATGGTAATAGACAAATAGAAATAGGTATTCAAAACCGTGCTGAAAGAGGTCTATACGACAATGAAGTAAAGTTATTAGAAGTTCAAACAGGAAACCTTAAATTACTATAAAGAAGTCCTAATGCATTATTAAAATGCAAATTCATGCTTGTTAGCATTAGTTAATGCACTGTGAGTTAACATGAACTAACAATGAGTGAAGTTTATTTATAAACTAATTTCGAGAGGAGCTCGTGCTTATGATTGATAGCAGCTGCTCCTCATTAGCTAATGCAAGATTCACCAATCAGACGATTCCTAAATCACTATAAATAACCAGAGTATCTTACCTTAGCCATCTTCGTCTTGAAGAATCCCCCCTTCCACCCCTACTCCTCCCCTTTCCTTGTCAGGGCAGCACGGAGGCCCAATGGTTAGCATCATTGCCTCACAGCAAGAATGTCACTGGCTCAGATCTTACCTAGCCGAGTCTGCATTTCTGTGTGGAGTTTGCATGTTCTCCTCGTGTTTGCGTGGGTTTTTCCCGGGCTCTCCGGTTTCCTCCCACAGACCAAAAACATGTAACATAAGTAAATTGACAAAACAAAATTGACATCATAGACAAGCTTTGAATTCAATATACACTCTCCGTAGCTCTTTAAAATCTACACTTACCGTTATCAAGCAGGGGAGTTCTTGAGATCTACCTGAGCTCAGACTCCCCTCTCGCCCTGCAACGGGAGGGAGCCCCGGACTCGAGGATCTCACGAGCTCAGGGCTCTCTTCCAGGACAGCATGCCAAACACGCTTTATAATCAATCATCAGCTAATGAACAACTGTATTGTCATTAACTGATGTAAACAAGCATTAGTAAATACTGTAATAAATGCATTGTTTTGCATGTTAGTAAATGCAGTATATTAATGAGTACAACCTTATTGTGGTGAGTGATACCTTTTTGTTAAACTAACCAAAGTAGTAGATATATATTTATACTGTAGATGTGGATAAATTTGCTTTTCATTAGGCAAAATTTGTATTTATATAAATGCGTGTTTACAATATATTTATTATGTATATATTCCAATATGTTTATGTTTGATATATATATATATTTATATTTATAAAGTTGAAGTCAGAATTATTAGCCCCCCTTTGCATGTTTTTTAATTTTTTAAATATTTCCCAAATGATGTTTAACAGAGCAAGGAAATTTTCACAGTATGTCTGATAATATTTTTTCTTCTGGAGAAAGTCTTATTTGTTTTATTTCGGCTAAAATAAAAGCAGTTTTTAATTTTTTAAGAGCCATTTTAAGGTCAATATTATTAGCCCCTTTAAACTATATATTTTTTTCTGATAGTCTACAGAACAAACCATCATTATACAATAACTTGCCTAATTCCCCTAACCTGCCTAGTTAACCTGATTAACCTAGTTAAGCCTTTAAATGTCACTTTAAGCTGTATAGAAGTGTCTTGAAGAATATCTAGTCAAATATTATTTACTGTCATCATGACAAAGAGAAAATAAATCAGTTATTAGAGATGAGTTATTAAAACTATTATGATTAGAAATGTGTTGAAGAAATCTGCTCTCCGTTAAACAGAAATTGGGGAAAAGAATAAACAGGGGTGCTAATAATTCTGACTTCAACTGTGTGTGTGTGTGTGTATATATATATATATATGTGTGTGTGTGTGTGTGTATAGAGCACATGACTGTCTGTGGGAGTGTTGACAGTTCTCGTGCACACTGAATGAGCAGTAGCCTACGAAACGGGTAAACAAGAGAAGATTTTCCACTGGTTAATCGATTGCGATTGTTTAGTTAATGGACTGATACAAAAAAGTAAAAGGATGATAATAATAGTAAAAAAAAATGTCACTAAATATACTTTTTGTGGCTGTTAATATACCTGGGCAGCCGCCCAAGTAAAGTCTATGTATGGGAAGCACTGTATTCACACATACTACTGTTTGTACTATCTATCATCCAAGCATCTATCTATCTATCATTCCATCTAACATTATCAACCCTTCATGCCCTGTCTATCAATCGATTCTCATTTTGTTTTCTAGAGCTTCTTCATGACTTTAAAACGGTGTCTGTGCGTCAGAGATGTGTGTTTAAGGCCACTGTCAGTATCTCTGCCTACAGATACCAAGCCCTGGTGGATTCCATGGGAAACCACAATAAATGGCCTTGTGTTTTTAGATGCGTCTGCTGAAGATAAAACCAAATCTACAAATATTAAACACCTGCAGTCTGAGAATCTCCAGACGTCACTGCACAATAAAGTCTGTGCAAAATAAAGGCAAAAATACGTTTGTGCTTTTAGGAGACAGCCGACTTCAAGCTTAAAGAGAATCAAAACTCATGAGGAAAAAATGGCATCTCAAATGTGATGTTTGAAAGAGTTATTAGGAGTTATTTATGCTTTATAGCTGAATTTAGGAATGCATATAAGCAGCTCTGTACAAGAGAAACACCATTTATTTAGATATTATAGATATTATATAAATATATTACGATTTCCCTAGAGAAATGCTGTTTTTATTTGCTGGTAATTTTTTAAATCATGTAATGATCATACCATATACTGTCTAATTTAAACTGTATAATATGTCTATAGTACTGTAAGTACATCAATATATTATATCATATCATGCTTATATAATCATAGTAGTTATCAAGCCATCATATTCATATCCATAACTCCTCTATCTGCATATTGTAACATTCATTCATTTTCCTTCGGCTTAGTGCCTTATTTGTCAGGGGTCGCCTCAGTGGAATGAACCACCAACTATTCCAGCTTATGTTTTACACAGCAGGTGCCCTTCCAGTTGCCACCCAGTACTGGGAAACACCCATACATACTCATTCACACAAACATTCATACACTACAACCAATTTAGTTTGCCTAATTCCCCTATAGCGCATGTGTTTGGACTGTGGGGGAAACCGGAGCACCCGGAGGAAACCCACGCCAACACGGGGAGAACATGCAAACTCCACACAGAAACACCAACTGGCCCAGATGAGACCCAATCCAGAGACCTTCTTGCTGTGAGGCGACAGTGCTAACCACTGAGCCGCCGTGCCGCCCCTATATTGTAACATACTGTATATAAACACAATTTTTCCTTGCTGCGCTTACTGCTTACATTTGCACTCTGGTTAGATGCTAACTACATTGCATTACCCAGCTCTGTATGATTTGTATTTTTATTTATTTAACCTTTATTTAACCATGATAGTCCCATTAAGATTCAAGATCTCTTCTTTCGGAGAGTCCTGGCCAAAATGGCAGCACAAATAGGTTCACATTAACACTAATACAAACATTATTTAAAAGTAACAAAATTAAATGTTTTCATACTAAAAATACATGATAGAATAAATAAATACATAAAAAATCAACCACAACAAGTACATGTTTCCTTTAGAGCAGGGGTCACCAATCTCGGTCCTGGTGTCCCTGCAGGGTTTAGCTCCAACTTGCCTCAACACACCTGCCTGGGTGTTTCAAGTATACCTAGTTATGCTGCGTTCACACCAGACACGGAAGAAGCGTCAAGTGAGAGTGATTTACATGTTAACTCAATGCAAACGCGCGAATAGGCATCCTGCGGCGCGATACACGCAAATGGCGCGGCGTGAAGGGCGCGTTTTCCGTGCTTAACGCGCGAATCGCTCGAGTTGGAAAATCTGAACTTCTGCGGACATTTGCGTCGCGTTAACCAATCAGGAGCTTGCTCTTGTGGGGGCATGATTGTGACGTAGCGTCTGTTGTTGGTGTCCGGGGGAAATCCTCCAGCCGACACCGACAACAGTTCATCAAACTGGGCTTGGCTCAGTCAGAAGCACCGCTGAAAGCCCCAGTCATCCAGGTTAAGTTTCTGGAGGAGTTTATAAGCTCACAGCGCTGGGTGCACCTCTGAAAGTATCTAGTGGACTCAGACACTGCTCCAAACGTATCAACGCTGTTTTACAGCCTTCATAAAGCACATAAACAGAGTTATTTTATCAATAAAATCCATGTTAGCATTTAGCAACGAAGCTACAGTCACCGGGCAGACAGAAGCCCTCTCCATGACGCGAATCCGCGTCTGTTCTGAAGTGAATTTGACGCGCGAATGAAGCGGAGTCTGACGCGCGAATGAAGCGAGTGAACTCAAATGTTCACGCGTCTATTTACTCGTGAATAGCGCGATTTAGCCACGCGTTCTGCGTCTGGTGTGAACACAGCATAAGACCTTGATTAGCTTGTTCAGGTGTGTTTGATTAGGGTTGGAGCTAAAATCTGCAGGACAGAGTTTGGTGACCGCTGCTTTACACACCAGACGCGGAACGCGTGGCTAAATCGCGCTATTCGCGAGTAAATAGACGCGTGAACATTTGAGTTTACTCACTTCATTCGCGCGTCAAACTCCGCTTCATTCGCGCGTCAAATTCACTTCAGAACAGACGCGGATTCGCGTCATGGGCCGGGCTTCTGTCTGCCCGGTGACTGTAGCTTCGTTGCTAAATGCTAACATGGATTTTATTGATAAAATAACTCTGTTTATGTGCTTTATGAAGGCTGAAAAACAGCATCGATACGTTTGGAGCAGTGTCTGAGTCCACTAGATACCTTCAGAGGTGCACCCAGCGCTGTGGGCTCATAAACTCCTCCAGAAACTTAACCTGGATGACTGGGGCTTTCAGCGGTGCTTCTGACTGAGCCAAGCCCAGTTTGATGAACTGTTGTCGGTGTCGGCTGGAGGATTTCCCCCGGGACACCAACAACAGGTGCTACGTCACAATCATGCCCCCACAAGAGCAAGCTCCTGATTGGTTAACGCGGCGCGAATGTCCGCAGAAGTTCAGATTTTCCAACTCGAGCGATTCGCGTTAAGCGCGGAAAACGCGTCATTCGTGCGTATCGCGCCGCAGGATGCCTATTCGCGCGTTTGCATTGACTTAACATGTAAATCACTCGCGCTTGACGCTTCTTCCGCGTCTGGTGTGAACGCAGCATTAGAGTGATACGGATATTGCATATACAAGCAGTGCCCAAACTCGGTCCTGGAGGGCCGGTGTGCTGCAAAGTTTAGTTCCAACCCCAATCAGACACACCTAGGCTGGCTAATCAAGCTGGAAAAATCTGTGCAGGTGTGTTGAGGCAAGTTGGAGCTAAAATCTGCAGGACACCGGCCCTCCAGGACTGAGTTTGGGCAGCTCTGGCATATACTATTTATTCTATCAGTATTTCAAAAATATGTCGGGCAATAAATTGACTCGGGTTTCTTTCCATTTAAAGATGTTCACTGAATTCTCAAGCATACTGTAAAAACAATAAACTCCGGTTATTTTCAAGCATCATAACTCCGGTCAGAAAACTGTGTTGCTCTGTCTTTCTTTCACTTTCCTGTTTCATAATATAACTTAAAACAGTCCAACAAGGGCGGAGCAAACCATCACAAACAAAGGAGTGAGGTTAAAATCAACAAATATACACAACTAAATATATCAACATGTGTTAAACTCTACATGAATTTGAGCACTATTAATAAATTATATAAAATCAAATTATGGCTCTAACACTATTATTATGAGGATAATAATTATTCCATATTGCCAAAATTATAGATTTTTATTTTGTGCAAAAAATCATTAGCATAGTAAAGATCATGTTCCATAAAGACATTTTGCAAATATCCTAGTTTTAAATATATCAAACTTTCATTATTTTCGGCTTAGTCCCTTTATTAATCTGGGGTCCCCACAGCGGAATGAACTGCCAACTTATCCAGCATATGTTTTACGCAGCGAATGCCCTTCCAGCTGCAACCCATCACTGGGAAACATCCATACACACTCATTCACACACATACACTACGGACAATTTAGCTTGCCCAATTTACCTATAGCACATGCCTTTGGACTTGTGGGGGTAACCGGAGCACCAGGAGGAAACCCACGCCAACACGGGGAGAACATGCAAACTCCACACTGAAACGCCAACTGAGCCAGCCGAGGCTCGAACCAGCGACCTTCTTGCTGTGAGGCGATCGTGCTACCCACTGCACCACCGTGACGCCCTTTATCAAAACTTAATTTATTTAAAAGTAATCTGCATTGCTAATAACACAAGTGTTTTCATTTAAGGGTGATTTTCTCAGTGTTTAGATTTTTGTGGTTGTTGTTAAATATCAATTAATTCTTAACGAATTAATTAATTGTAGCCTACCATTACCGTTTCCACTACCTGACCCACATGGTCTTTGCTTTACCCATAACCAAACCATAAATAAATAAAGTTACACACAAATGACCACCTGACAATCACTTTTTTCCACGGGACTGGCATGAGTAGAGTGATCTGTGTCGGTATAATGGCTTTTCCCCACAGCTGGTGGACGAGACGAGAGTTAGTTTGCAGTTCACTGTAATTTGTATTGTGATTGATGATAACTTCCTTATTTTACTATTATTATGAGGAAATAATAACAAGTAAAGATGCCAGGGCTCGACCGTTTTGGTCGCATATGCGCCCAAAATTTTATGCGACCTACAGTAATAATATATTTGGAAGCATTAGTGCTAGTTCATAAATTAGTGTGACCTGTTTTCACTGCAAAATCCTCACCGCGTGCGCGGATTTAGGAGACATTTATGCAAAATAAATCTTTGCACCTAATAACGCCAAACGCAGCGCTCAGGAACAGATTAAAACAGATGTTATGTGAACTTGCTGAAGTAAAAAAGCCCACAATGCTTGTCCCGCCTTTGTGCTCTTCTTATTGGCCCACTGCTCTAGAACTGAACGCGAATGGATTGGTTAATATCAGCTGTCAATCACTCAGTCAATGCCTTCTGCCTTCACATGACAGGAGCTACAACCGGGGAAATGTGAAGCGCTGAAGATGAGAGAATGAAAATAACACTGACAGATTTAGTTTTAGAAACCACCTAAAGTTACTAATAATGGCACATCTTATTAGTGATCATGTGCTGAATGTTAATCCACCATTTACACTTTTCCAAGACTGGATAAAAGACTTCCAGTGGCTTCAAGTCCGCTATGAAAATAACTAAAGCCATTCACTGTAAAGTCTCTGGGACGGGGTTTGCAGGTAACAGCGTTTGCCAGTGAATCTACTAAGCGTGAGAGGTGCTGTATAATCCTTCATTTAATCCTCACCATGCTGTCAGCCGTGCAAGCAGCAGCTATATGTAAAATTTAACAGCTCATGAAAAGACCGTTATTGCTATTAAGATGACATGCGAATAATAAGTTATATATTAATATACTTGTGTGTGTGTGGGGGGGGGGTTCACAATGCCGGTTCGGTACTGGGAAGTTTATCAGCCGGTCGATGGACGATGGCATCATCTATCGGCCCAACCCTACAACTTACCCTTGCAGAATTGTTGTTATTCATCCAAATTGGAGAGTTTTCAAGCACAAACTGCCTTTTTGATCCCTCAGATTCAAAGTTTTTTATTATTTGGCAGCAAAACCGTTTGAATATTATGTTTTCTTCTGTCCATGGCTAAACATCATCTGCTGGGCTTTAATAAGCATTGCCGCTGGAGTCTGACCCTGAAAGGTCAAACATATGTCAAGGATAATTGGAGGTCAAATGAAGCTGACCTGATGTAATCTGCTTTGAAAAAGCACCAAGCGTTTGCTGCGTTTAATGATGCTGATGAGTCCAAAGAACCACGTCCACTCTAAAGGGGTTTATTGGACCCTTAACGCTGCATAAACTGGCTTGAAAGACTCCGCAAACACACCCCTCCTTTAAGACAAGACAAGACAAATCTGGCTCATTAAGAGAGGAACGCTGGACGCCAAGGACATCAATAATAAAAGTGCTTTGAAACTGGGAAAGGACTTTCAGGTATGAGTTTCAGTATCCATATGGAGCTAGATTAGTCTTAATAATTCATGCAAAAAAACAACCATTTTTATTATTGAACAGTACCAATTTACAAACTCAAATGGGAACAATAAATGCATAAAATATAGACATTTGGATCCACATTTGCATTTATACAGAAGAAAATATCCCTGTGTGTACATACAGGGGTGTGAAAAAGTATTTGCCCCTTCGTGGTTTCTTATTTTTATACGTGTTTGTCACACTTTAATGTTTAAGATCATCAAACTAATTTAAAAATCTGTCAAAGATAACACAAGTAGACACAGCATGCAGTTTTGAAATGAAGGTTTTTATCATTAAGTAAATACAAATTTCAAAACTACTGTACATAGCCCCTTGTGAGAACGTGTTCACCCCCTAAGTCTAATATCTGGTTTGGCCACAATTAGCAGCGAAAACTGCAATCAACCGTTTTTGATAACTTGCAATGAGTCTGTTACAGTGCTGTGGGGGAGTTTTGGCCCGTTTATCTTTGCAGAATTGTTGTTATTTAGCCAAATGGGAGGGTTTTCGAGCATAAATCGCCTTTTAGAGGTCATGCCACAGCATCTCAATTGGATTCAGGTCAGGACTTTGACTAGGCCACTCCAAAGCCTTCATTTTGAATTTCTTCAGCCATTCAGAAGTGGACTTGCTGGTGCATTTTGGATTATTGTCCTGTTGTAGAACAGGGTTGCAAGGAGGAAACAAGCAAACTAATAAATAAATAAAAAAAAAGTGGGAAAAAAGTTTCAGAAACATAATTTAAAGAGACTCTGACTGATTTTAGACAGTTCCTCCAGGGCCTTATTATCTTTGAGAGGAGCACGAGCTCATGATTGACCTAGCTGGCCCACATTAGCTAATCACGATCCTACAATCGAAGGATCCCAGTCTGGAAGAAACCCCCCTCCTCTCCTTCTTCCACCTTTATCCAGAATGGGCGGCACGGTGGCCCAGTGACTAGCACTGTTGCCTCACTGCAAGAACACCAATGGCGTCGGGTCCTCACTGGGCCATCTGGTATTTCTGAGTTTGCATGTTCTCCCCGTGTCCGTATGGGTTTTCCCCAGGTTCTCCGGTTTCCTCATACCGTCCAAATATGCTCTATATTATAGACAAAATAAGCCTAAATCTCTTTTCTAAATGTCTTACTCTCAGGAAGTTCACCTTAGCCTCAGCAGCGGAAGAGTTTTAAGATCGACCTGAGCTCAATCTTTTCTTGCTCTGCGAAAGGGAGGGAGCCCTGGGCCCGAGGATCCCTTGAGCTCAGGACTCTCTCCCGGGACAGCATGCCAAACAAGCATTTATAAATCATGAGCTAAGTGTGAATTCTTCAAATACATTTCACAAATGCAAAACGCCATTGACAATTGTATAATGAACTTGAGTGTGCAAAAGACATGATATGTGAATGGCATTCTGTTTTTATGTCTGCCATGCTGGACAGAGGACAATATTCAATTCAATTCAAGTTTACAATAGTAAAGCTGCTTTGAAACATTTTTAATTAAAGGTGCACATTATTGCATTACAATCAAATATAAGTTATTTAATACAGACTTAATTAAAAACAGCACCTTGATTACAACCTTCTGGTTAAACAGTGAGTTTGCGTCTGATTGGCTAAAAGACACAATCAGCGTGAGAGGAGTGCACATACAGAAAAATCGAAAAAATACATGCACACAAATCCAGTGTGATTCACATGTGAAAGACGATTTGCACATTCGCAGGCATGATACATTCCCAAATTTTAAGCTCAAAACTTTCATCATAAATTTGTAAATGGTGTGAAATTTATTTTATGAATATGCGTTTTTATTTTGTACATGTGAATTATTTTTGTGAAGATTTAACCCAGAAATCCCCAAACTAGGGCCTGCTGGCCAAATTTGGCCCATGGTAACTTTTGATTTGGCTCGCCGTCCTATATGAGAATGATGAGGAAATGCCTTTAAGAGAGATTGTCATTTCAAGTTTAACATAACCATTTGTTTGTTTAATTGTTGAGCTAGAAAAAAGCAAACAAATTAAATGTTGTGAATGATTCAGATTTTTTGCACATGCAAAACCACTCAAAGGACAGAGGACACTGCACAAGACTTTAGCGAGCAAATCAAGGCAAAGGCAGGTGCAGCTTGACTAGTATATTCAGCATTGATCTCCATCATGTTATCAATGGGATTGTTAATGGTTTTACTGTAAGAAGTTCATTATAAAATGTACAAAATTGTTACGTTTTTTTTTTTACGAATGAAGTCATTTTTTCTATTTATTAAAATAATAAATTAGGAAATCATCAGGGTGACTTTAATGTAACACAGTTGGTATATTTAACTTTGGCCCACCACCCTTAATCAAGTTTGGTTTTTGGCCCTTCTTAAAGAGCCCCTATTACACATTAAAAAGGGTCATATTTCGGTTTTATGGGTCTCCAACAACAAAAAACAGCAAAAAACACTTTCATGGTCAAATCAAATCAAATCACTTTTATTGTCACATCATCAGCAGCACATATGCTATGATGAGTGAAAAGCTTAGGTGCTGGCTCCAGACAGTGCAATATACAGACAGTGCAATATACAACAACATACTCACAAAAAAAAAAATATGGTCTTATAATATGAATTTATTTTTACCTAATTATCCCAGCGACTCCCATATGAATGGTTCAGCGATTCATTTGCAATCCTTGGCGTGAAGCTAATCTGCGCTGATTGGACCGATGACAGCCTGTTCAGCACGAGACAGAGTGAAATGCCCAGCACGGTTTATCAAACCCCCAGGTCGCCAACATTGGTATAGGATCCGATCGCAGCGGACTCCCGAAACACGCTTCATAGTAAACTTACTAACACCACAGTAAACAGTACCCGGTTCTTAACAGTGTTATTCAGACACCTCACCCCCGAAAGCAGTGCAGTTAAACACCAGCATATTGCTCTATTCTTAACTATGACACACATTCAGTATTAATCCACACAGCAGCAAAAGCTAAACTATTCTGAACCTTGACCGCTGCACGTGATTAGGATCAGCTAACGATGGCCATAGAAATGACAAACGGCAGTGAAACGAGCTCACAAACGCATTTAAACAAAGCAGCACGCCTCACGTTTTCAACGTGGCATTAGACGCGATACGAGAATATAAAGAGTTAACCAGATACAGTACAAGTGCTTACAAGTAACATGTAGATCATTTCTATTTACAATCATTGCTGTGGCACCTCTTGCCTGAAGTGTTATATGTTCTCAGGGCTTACCTGTACTCTGCTTTGCCCAACGGTCACATCCCCAGCCGGGGGGTTGTAGCGTTCACCAGCGCTCCTCCCCTGTCCTCTGACAAGCTGTCTCTGTGGGCTCCCATCACGCTCACCCTGAGCCTTCGTAAGCCTTTCCAGTGCTGCGCACCAGCCCGAAGCCCTATGCCTATCCATGACCTGTGTTCCTGTCCAGCTCTGTCAAAGTCTCATACATCAGTAGTCTTTTCTGATCCTTCCTTTAACAAACGGCTGATGAATCGCCCATTGTAAGTGTGCAGATTGCTGAAGCACTCCTTTCCCTCACACTTCCAATAATATCCAGGTAAGCACAGCGTCTTCATAACTCATGACTTCAGGATCTTGTCTCTGCTGCTGTGTTAAATTTGCAGGTTTAAATTTTGTCGGGTCTGTGCGAGCAACCATTATGTTTCGTATCCACGTCACGCCGAAACGGCTAAAGACTCGTTATCAAGACGATTCATTTAAACCACTATGAGTCGACTCTTTTATAGATGAATCAATAGTTTTAAAAACTGTCCACTTTCAGATTTAAGCCTTAGCTGGATATTTCACTTCACTTAGAGCTGTGTTACACACTACAGGGAAGGTCATTCCCACAAACCCATAATAGGGGCTCTTTAAGAAAACGTTTGGGCACCCCTGATTTAACCTAGTTAAGCCTTTAAATGTCACTTTAAGCTGAATACTAGTATCTTGAAGAATATCTAGTCAGATATGATGTGCTGTCATCATGGCAAAGATAGAATAAATCAGTTATTAGAAATGAGGTAATAACACTATTATGATTAGAAATGTGTCGAAAAAACTTCTTTCCGTGAAACAGAAATTGAGGAAAAATATACAGGAGGGCTGATAATTCAGACTTCAACTGTAAATATTTTGTGCACATGAATTTGATTTCATACCTGTGTATGTGCACACTGTGGTTTTTTGCATGCATCATTATTGAGACTAGTCTAGCACTCTACATCCACAGTCACAGTTAAAGTACTTATAGCAGACCAAGAATCCGATTTTTGGGTAAATACAGCGCCGCCATAGTGTTCACAGCTGTGTGTTAAATCTCTCTTACGCCCCCCGTCTGTTCTGGACATTCACTTCCATGGACTCAAACCAAGCCATTGCACTTCTAGCCCAAGACTTTGAATGACAGCTCGGCTTAATATATCCTTTAGCCTTTATCTGAAGAGTCAGAGGTCAGAGGATTAGTGTCCCAGGTCAAGTATAGCACCTGTGTGTCAATATAAAACACACAAAGGGGTCAGTCTGCAAGAAGGGAGATTTTTTTGGGGTGGAATGCACTAATGGTGGGGACAAGCTGGGAGATGAAGCTTGTATGAGCGTAAGTCTGCCTCTCCTTTTAGTTCTCAGGAATTTCCACTTGTTTGCTTTTGGGAAAAGATATATTGCTGATTTTACAAAACATTTAAAAAGGGAGTGACACAATTAATGAAGCATGAAAATGCTCTCTAATTATCCCTATCAATTTATGACAATAAGACGAGAAGCAAAACTACAAACAACTTGTATATAGATTAGATATTTGTGTTGATGTGCAATTGAACAGTTGGTTAGTTTTTTCTTTAAAGATGTAAACGAAGACCTAGTTAGTAGGGCTGTGCAAAAATATCGATACATCTAACTATCGCGATAATTTCTTTTACGATAGTGTATCGATAGCAGTGGCGGCTGGTCAATAGAGGGCGCTGGGGCGCCGCCCCCCCTTTAAGTTAGACCCCTTTAATATGTTAATGTTTATTATCACAAATATTAACTAAATAAATAGATTTAATTATAACATTCTAACATTTATTGTAGTGATACTAAGATTTATTGAAAAAAAAAGTATGAACAATATTTTTTCATATGTGTGCGGGGCGCCGGACTAATGAGTGTCTATGTAGGTACATGAACTTTTGCAATGCACGTGATATGACAATAAGCTCTAATTGGCCGGTTTTAAATTGTCTTTGGGGCGCAGCGCTCTGCGTCCCGAACACTCCCATTTTTGTTGTAGAACGAATCATATTTGTTTTTATATGATTGGCCTTATGTGATTGGACCGTTCTCACCAAAGAGCTTAATGCAATTTCTCGAGATGAAGGAAAATTCTGTTGTATCTTTGCAAAGATATCCGTTCACAAGGCGTTTGGATGAAGAATAACCAGGACCAGATCGACCGTCTTTGCAAATTCACCAGTAGTCAAGTGATCGCGAGCGCGCGAATATTCGGGGCTTTTCCAGCACTTGTTATGACAAACGGCGTTGGGCTGGCAGGTTGTGATGTAAGTCATGCCTTTTACTATTTCCGTGTTTGCTGTTTCAAACAGCATGACGCAAGAGAGGCTGAATGCATTGGCCATGCTGTCAATAGAGAAGAGACTGGTGACTGAGATGACTGACTTTAACCAAATAGTTATTGAGAAATTTTCAAGCCAGAAAAAAAGGAGAGCATAATTTATTTTCAAGTAGTGCTACAGGCCAGTGATTAGGCAACATTTGTGTGTGTGTGTGTGAGTGTGTGTGTGTTTACTGGTTATCTTGATTACTTCATTACTCATAATAAACCCAAATTGAACTAAAATTAACTGATTTGTGATGGATTTATTGTATGCTTTAGTCATATTTTAGTTTTTTGATACATCACCTGAAAAATGGCTTTTACACTCTTATTTTACCAACAGTTAGATTTTTTTTCTGGTGTTTGCGCCCCCCCCCCCCCCCCCCCCCCCCCCCCCCACATTTTTTAACACCAGCCGCCACTGATCGATAGTCCAACCTCAAGTATCGATTCAAGTTGTGCCAAATGACCTCCTCCTCCGCTCCTGTAGATGTCGCTAACGATCAACAAAACGCCAAGTAGTACGGTATCAGAAGTAATCAAGAGTGATCATGGCATAAAATATAAAGGTGCCTCCAGCTTTTAGAGCTGACGTGTGGCTGCACTTTGGTTTTAACGCTATTAGGGCCGATGGCCTATAGACATCATGATGCTGAGGCGGCATCCCGTTGCAAACCCGCTCGTGAAAAACGCACACTCAGGCCCCGTTTACACTGATACAGCTTAGTTTTAAAATGACATTTCAGAACGAAAATGATCCACTAGTAATGGGCGATATAAACGATATGCGATATAAACGATACAAAATTGGCCTACGATAGAGATTCTAATTCTATTGCACTATCGCGATAATACATGTTTGATGACGCAATCTACCCACGAAATTAAGAGCAACAGCAACAACAGCACTAAGCAACGCATGGCACCGAATGGCGGCGTGTTGCACAACTTGCGAGCCTCATGCATGGCATATTGTGGCTTGTCTAGTGAACATCAGTGCCTCCCACACAGATTTTACCTGGGCGGCCGATATATTATTGGGGCGGCCCGGTTCTGTGTTCGCGAGAAACTGAGAACACTCTGCCACAGACTCACATGCTCTGCATGCAGACCCACAGAGACGAGCTGTTTCGCGCTGGATACAGAACTGTTGTTCTGATTTGGGAGCAGCTTTAAGAAGAGCGCGAAGACTAAAAAGACTGATCCAGCTCATTATTTGGGGTGACAATACATTCTCTTTTCCCCGGAAATGTCCGAGAATCTGCTTTCGCTTTCGATATTAATTGTATTCATTTTTGCATTACTTTATAAGCAAACTTTGTCTGGTGCATCTCAATCTCAGCAGCACCAACACTACAGCAGACAGAGAGAGAGAGAGAGAGAGAGAGAGAAAGAGCAGATCAAGACACCAGTTTTAATTTCATTAGGAGAACAAAATGTTTAAAATCAAATGCGTTACCTTAGGCTGCAGGTTAGAAATATGTTTTTATTTAAAGTATCTGCAATACACAATTTTATTTGACTTTTTAATACTGGAAGTAATTTCAGTACAGTGTAAGTTCCTTAACTAAAAAGACACCAGTTTATTTTGTTCTCTGCAACTTGGCATTTAGGAACCAAGGACTTAAAAGAAAAGTCTTTCTTTCTAAAAGGCACTACATTTAGTTTATTTATCTGCAACATTGTGTTGTTTAATTACAGTTTTGCTTTTGCACAATAAATGTTCTCAAAATGACATGCAACGTTTCTTTATTTCTTAAAAAAAATAGCAGTTTGGCTTTCCTAAGGGTCTCTGTAACCTGTTCTGAAATGGTTCTATTATAATTTATATATCGCAATATATATCGTTATCGCAAGAGGCTGCAATGTATATCGCAATATGGATTTTAGGCCATATCGCGCATCCCTATGATCCACATCCAAACTGGCGTTCCATCTGGCATTTCTGAACAGCCCTCCGTCTGCTGAAAACACACATCACGTGACCACACACACAGACACACACACACACTGTCATGCGCTCGTCTGAGCTCCAGAGAACAGTGTACGGACTGTATATTTTATACAGTCATTGGTACGGACAGTTTATCAAGGATGTACCGCTGGATCGCATCTCACTATAAGTTAGTTGTTAAACGTGATATTTAATTAATCTTGTCTCTATCTAACGACTCTTCTGTCTTTTGATTCTCTCAGGTAACGTGTCACAGCATCAGTACACTGCTTCAGTCTTTCGCTTTCACGTTTGTACCACGTAATTTTAGTGAAAACCTCAGATACTGTTGGTTGGTTCCTGTTTGTGCACCTTTTTTACCAAGCAAGTGTGTGGACGCCACAACGGCACAGTTCACTCTGCCTAGTCAAGAGTTCCGCGGAAAAAAAAGTGATTGACAGGTGGTAATTTGTGTGTAACTTATCTTTATTTATTTATTTATTTATTTATGATTTGGTTATGAGTAAAACAAAGGCCATGCGGGTCAGGTAGTTGAAACGGTAGGCTACAAATAATTAATTAGTTATGAATTTATTAATTATTCATAAATAATTATTTCACCTCCCCCTATGACGACGATGTCATGGTCCATCGCCATGTTACACATTAGACATCGTACAATGCCAAATTGGTCAACATCGCCCAACACTAAACGCTATACCAGGGAGTACTGAATTAGACAAAAAAATAAATGCCATTTTTAAGCTTTGCAATATACATAGTTCTCTGTTCAATCACACTGTGAAGTTCGAATGAATTGGAATAGATGGAAAATAAATTGCAATTGGAATTTGTCTGTCGATTTTATCAAGTTGTCAATATAATGTGACACACATACTAATACAAACTATTGCAATATATCACAATAATTATTGTAGCGCGATATCGTGATATAATCGTGATATATTGCATCATGACTAGGCATGGGACGATAACCGTTTTCAATGTATACCGCGGTTTGGAAAAGTCAAGGTTATCATACCGCCAAAATTTTCTCTAATACCGTTCCTAAGGTATGTGTAAGATTTTTTTTTTTACATTTTTTTTAACAACAGCATCTCCAGCAGAAAAAATATCCAAAGATGCCATTTTAAATGTGTGTTTTTGAAACTAATGAAGACAGCAAAAGTCAATGATTCATTTTCATTATTTAGCCTGGCACGTTTACTGCTCCAAAATATTATAAATGTTTCTCAAAATAAAATATATTGTGTTCAAAGGGGAAAAAACTTTTAGTTTTTTACCCAGACATTTAAAAAGAATATATTTTAGAGCAGTGATCACAATACCGTGAAACCGTGATATTTTTATCCAAGGTTATCATACCGTCAGAATCTTATACCGGCCCATGCCTAATCGTGACGTATGTATCGTATCGCGAGGCCCTTGCCAATACTGAGCCCTACTAGTTAGCATGAACTTAGTTTTCAGAATTTGTTTTTACATTATTGTATAAAAAAAGCTTATAAATTATTTTAAATTTCTAAAAAACTATTTTTGCAACTTAACTTCTAGAGTCTTTGTAATATTTTATTGATATTTTGTCTTTCTGCTGGAATTTGGGAATGGAAACCATTCATGGAAACTCAGTGAAGTGGACTAAATCACCCCTCGTTGCTGTTCTGACGGTCAGTCACTGTTTTTTTTTTGCAATCCAGGCTCATTCTGAAAACGTACCCCTGCATACATTTCTGGAGAATGCAAATACATCCCAGGAGGTATATATATTTTTTTTGCAGTTTTTGTTTTCGCGAATCCACCACAGGGCGCTGTGTACGCTTTTTCAGATCTCAAATTTCTCTTGCAAGTGCCATTCGCTCCTGCTGTTCTCCCGTAAATCCACCAGTGGCCGCCGTCAACTGACTGACTGACTGACTGATTGACTGACCCACCCACCCTCCTCCTTCCCTAAACCCAACCAATAGTGTTTTTAAAAGCACCGATTGACCCAATCACCCACTTCCCTAAAACCAACCCACAGTTTTGAAAAGCAATCAGGCAAAATAAAAGCCCTCGTCTGATTTTTACCACGTTTTCAGATTTTACCACATTCTCACTCTGTTATTTACTAGTTTATTTAATTTTTTTGGCCTCTGTTTTTGTCTTACTCGCTTTCTGAAAGCGTTCTTTGCTGGACTTGAACCCTGTCATCGTGGTCAACTCCTCTCTGCGTCTCAAGTCCGCCGATGTATGCGGCGAGCTACTGAGCAAACTGGTAACAGTTGGAAAGCCGTCCATACTGAGGCAAGCGGTCAGCTAGTAAGTGCAAAAAAAAAAACTGCGTCACACCGCCACATAGCATTTGTTTTAAAAGGCGAAATGCAGCCATATGTAGCTATGGCTACATAATTCGCGCTCTCCAGGAATCTATATAGGGCCATATTTTTAGAATGAGCCTATGTTAGTTTTTTTGACCACATGCTTACTGTAAATGCATTGCTGCTTTGTGATTGGCTGATTAAGCTAATTAGGTGAGCAGTTAATTTTTTTCCTCAAAGATGTAAACAAAGTATTTCTTTGACCTCCAGAAAAACTTTGATAGTTTTCAGAAATTATGTTTTTGCAATGAGCACTGTGGCCTCACAGCAAGAAGGTTGCTGGTTCGAGTCCCATCTGGGCCAGTGGTCATTTCTGCATGGAGTTTGCATGTTCTCTCTGAGTTGGTGTGGGTTTCCTCCGGGTGCTTCGGTTTCCCCCACAGTCCAAACACATGTGCTATAGGGGAATTGATGAACTAAACTGGCCGTAGTGTATGAGAGTGTGTGTGTGTGTGTGTGTGTGTGAGTGTGTGTGTGTGTGTGTGTGTGTGTGTGTGTGTGTGTGTGTGTATGGGTGTTTCCCAGTACTAGGTTGCAGCTGGAAGGGCATCCGTTGTGTAAAACATATGCTGGAATAGTTGCCGGTTCATTCCACTGTGGCGCCCCTTGATAAATAAGGGAGGAAGCTGACGGAAAAATAATGATTTAATTGATTTCTGAAAAGTTGTAAAAGTAGATGTTGTGTTTTTGAAAATTAATTCTTCATATATTCAGTCTTCAACAGTCATCTACAGTTAAAATATAAGCTAAAATAGACTAATGGAACAGAGTCAACTGGACAAATTCGCCTTTCTTGCCGTTTATGATTGTTGGTTTCAACTTCAGCAAGTTGCTGCCGTCTGATTGACTGATTCGATATTGGCATTAATAAGGAGGTGCACCTAATAAAGGGCGTACTCACACTATGCTATCCGAACCGTGCCCAGGCCCGTTTCCTGGATCGTTTGAGAAGTGTGAGTGCTCTGAATGGGGCTCAAGCACGGTTCACTTGGCCGGCCCTGGCCCGGTTGGAAGAGGTGGGCCTGGAATGTAATGTGAGTGCGGGCCGTCGGGGGAGACGGGAGGGGGGACAAGCCTGCTTAGGCCAGGTTTAAGGCAACTGTACATAGTGTGAGTACGCCCAAAGTGGGCAGTCAATTTTGTCTTTAAAAGATCAAGACCTCCTTTGACCGCCAGAAAACTAGCATGAGCTTTTATAGTTTTCAGATATTATGTTTTTACATTGAGTATTGAAGGGTTCAGTTACAAAAAATAAATATATATATATATATCTGACAGTTTCTAAAAAGAGTTTTTTGGTTTTTTTTTTTTTTTTTTTTTGCAAATTAACTTCTTACACTTAAAAAAATATTTTTTTTACTTGTTCAAACTATTTATTTAAAATGAGCTGAAACAACACAATTCTTGAAATTTCATTGGAACAACTTAACTTAAATGTTTATGTTCAATCAACATAAATTTGTTAAAAGTGTTAAGTTAACTTAATCGAATTGTGTTGGGACAACATGAATGAATTGTGTGGATCCCTGCGGTTTTTACAGTGTATGTTCCTCCACAATCATATGTTGGTTTTCTGTTACAATATAGGCTACAATTGTTCATGGAAACAGTCAAATGGATTAAATCAGCTTTCCTTTAGTTTTTGAACTTCAGCAAGTTGCTGCTGTCTGATTGGCTGATTATATATTTGCATTAAAAAACGGGTGTACCTAATAAAGTGACCAGTCAATATGGTTCTTCAGAAAAGTTCTAAAAATAGTGATTATTTGTTATTGAAAATGAACCCTTCGTATAGCTTTTTGCTGCAATATAGGCTAAAATTGTTCATGCAGAGTCAAATGGACTAAATCAGCTTTCCAATTATGATTATTGGTTTGATCTTCAGCAAGTTGCTGCCATCTGATTGGCTGATAAATATTTGTATTAATAAACAGTTTTACCTAATAAAGTGGCCAGTTGATTTTGCCTTTAAAGATGTAAACAAAGACCTCCTTTGACCTCCAGAAAACTAGCATGAGCTTTTGTACTTTCAAAAATTATGTTTTACATTAAGTCTTGAAGAGTTCAATTACAAAATACACACACACACACACACACACACACACACACACACACACACACACACACGCACACACACATATATATATATATATATATATATATATATATATATATATATATATATATATATATATATATATATATATATATATACTATGAACATTATATACAGGTTGTATTAGCTATGAACAGAGATTTACAATAGATGGATATATGTACATGTTGCTATTAATAGCAATAGATGGATATATATAGATGGATATATGTACAGGTTGCTATTAATAATCAGAAGTGTGCAGATATATAAACAATTACAAATGTATATGTACAGTTGGTGTGTACATATTTACAAATGTGCAGTGGGTATGTACAGTTCAAATAAGAGAATCAGTGCAATGAATATGTGCAATTTTTAAATAGTGCAATGATTATGAGGAGTATAAGTTATGAGGAGAGCGGGGGGTGCATTAGGGGGGGAAAAGAGTCAGTGGGGGGCAGAGTCCAAAAGGGAGACAGCTCTGGGGAAAAAGCTGTTCCTTAGTCTACTGGTTTTTGTCCGGGGGAGCCTGAAGCGCCTGCCAGAAGGCAGGAGAGAAAACAGTCTGTGAGCAGGGTGAGAGGAATCTTTAAGAATACTGCGTGCTCGGTGCAGACAGTGTTTCCTCTGGATGTCCTCTATGGCTGGCAGTGTGGTCCCTGTGATGCGTTGAGCAGTTTTCACCACCCGCTGCAGTGCCTTACGCTCCGCAACAGAGCAGCTTCTATACCAGACTGTGACGCAGTTGGTCAGGATGCTTTCTATTGTGCAGCGGTAGAAGTTCACCAAGACGGCTGATGACAGCTGGTTCTTCTTAAGTTGCCTTAAGAAAAATAGGCGCTGGTGAGCCTTCTTGACCAGGCTGGAGGTGTTGGTGGTCCAGGAAAGGTCCTTTGAGATGTGGGTCCCCAGGAACTTGAAGGATGAGACAGGCTCGACATACTGTGAACATTTCCTTGCTCTGTTAAACATAATTTTGGAAATATTTTAAAAAGGAAAAAAATTCAAAGGGGGGCTAATACTTCTGACTTTAAATATGAATATATATATACATATTAGTGATGCCACAATTCTCAATATAATATTGAACCGTTCGGTACGGCATCCACGGTTCAATACGCGCTTGTGAATTGCGGTTTTCTCGGTTTTACGTTTAAATAATTTATGTGCGTTTTATTTCACCGAATTGACTGTCTGTGTGTGCCTGTAAGTCCACGAGCTGAGTTGAGGAAACTCCTCCCCGCGAGTATATATTCAATAACTATGCTGTAAAGTTAGGGGGCGCTCCACCATCATTCCACGGCTATGGTGAGTGGAGGTGAAGAGGAAACACTACAAGGAAGCAAAGGTGTCTTTCAAATCTCCGGTGTGGGGACATTTCGGTTTTGCCGTTGAGTATAATGCCGAGGAAGAAAAAACAGTAAGGTAAAAAATGACTGTGCACTGCAAGCATTGTTTTACACGTATAGCCAGGGCTTAATATGTGCCGGAACACGCCGGATCCGGCTCCTCATTTTACCGATCCCCCTCCTCAACCGCTTTCCTCCCCGTCCGCTGTTCACTTTCATTTTCTTCCGCGATTTCTCAACCCTCTTCATGTTCGTCCGCAACACACCCACGCTCTTTACTTTCGTCCTTTGTCCGCAACACCCCTCCGCCGCCATCCAACGCCCTCTCCCCAGTGGCGTAGAAGTAGAAAACGTCACGCTCTCTCTGTGCATTAGTTCCCCGCATTCAGAAGTTAACCCCCAAATTGACACAGGTAATAAAAAGATTCAACTTCAGTCATGTTCATGTTGTGAAACACTATCAAAATGTCCACTGTTGATTATATTAGACTTTTGTTTTCAATAGCGATTTTAAACCTTTTAATAGAGGAAGTCCTCGGCTCTGCATATTATTAATCAGAAGCTGAGTGTACATATTTTACGTTAGGAAATGCAGTCTTTACAAACAGTCGGCAAGTACCGGAGAACAGATGTAACACATTGATCAAATTTAGTTTTCCATCACGTTGAAAGTAATATTCAGCTCGTTTAGTTTTGCCTTCATTCGTTTTAGATGTCAGTACTGACATATAGACTTCAACACATGATTTTTTACAACACGTTTTTTTTAACATAATAGTTTAACTAACTAATTTCTAATAACTACTTTTTTTTATCTTTCCCATGGTGACAGTCAGTGCAAAATATTTTACTAGTTATTTTGGAAGATAGTTGTATTCAGATTAAAGTGTAATTTAAAGACTTCACTAGGTTATGTTAACTAGGACAGTTAGAATAATTAGTCAAGTTATAGTATAACTGGTTTGTTGTGTAGACAATCAAAAATATACAGTAAACATTTCTTAAGGAGGCTAATAATACTGACCTTAACATTGTATTTTTAAAAATTAAAAAAAACTGTTTTTATTTAAGAAATAAACTATAAGAAAAAGACTTATTATTTATTATTATTCTTTTTTTACAGGAAATACTGTGAAAATTTCCTTGGTTTGTTAAAGATCACTTGGAAAACATTATTTTAAGTTAATGGGAGGGCAAAAAATTGACTTCAAAGTTTACAGGTGTAAAAATGTGCCTTGATGTACTTGAATGTTAGAAATGTGTTATCCACTACAATACAAAGTTCCTTAAAATTAATAAATTAATACAAAGTTATATAATTATCTTGTTTATGAAGACTGCAGAGTCATGCATGAAAAAAAATTACTTTGAATAATTGTTTAAGTAGTTTGTGATGCATGTTAAAGTGTGCCCCCTAAAAGCACAAGTGGCCCCTGCCCGGCCCCCCCAGTCATTCTGGTCTAGAACCGCCATTGCTTGTAACACTCGCGCCATTTTTTTTATAATACAATACACCAGGAACTAGTGTACCTTTCTTGGCTTTTAGGTAAAATAAAGGAGTATTGCAATAAATCGTTTTTATGTTTTTCTCCTATTGCATTAAGCATAAAAAAAAACAAAAAAACAAAAATAAAACGTGTCAAGCCATCAGAACCGAACCGAACCGAAAACCGTGTTAAAAAACCGAGGTATGTATTGAACCGTAGGCTAACTGTATTGTTGCATCCCTAATACATATATACAATTACGAAATAAAAAAATATATATTTGATCTCCTTTGACCTCCAGACAACTAACATGATCTTTTGTAGTTTTCAGAAATTGTTCTACATTGACAATATTCAATTTACATACATTTATCTTCATTGACAATATTCAATTTAATTGAAATTGAATATCTTATTCGATATTGTCATTAATAAAGAGGTGTACCTAATAAAGTGGCCGGTCAATGTTGTCTTTAAAAGATGTAAACCAAGACCTCCTATGACCTCCAAAAAACTAGCATGAACCTCGCGAGTCAGACTGGGCTTGCCTTTGTGTGCGCGTCTTAACTTAAAGGAACTTTCCCACCCTTTGTTTGGACACTCACAATTACGGTGGGCATAGAAAATGGCGAATGTACTCGATGCCTTAACGCATTCAGAGCTCTGAGAGGGTGTCTCTAAGGGGAAAGGGTTATCAGATACGGGGAAAGTGAAAGCCTTTCAGTGTCTGTGTGAGCGAGGCACTCTGGAGGCTGAATGGATATGGCTTTTAAAGGCCTAGATTACAGTAAAGCTGGCCTACGTGTTGGTTTTATCGGTCTGTGTCTCCTCAATCGCTGGCATCTGTTCTCGCTCGCCCTGTGAGGCCTTCCCTGCTCCGGCTTGTCGGTCAGTCAATGGGCTTTGTCCCGGAATTTAAACAAGCGCCTCGGATCTCCTTTTCCTCTGTCTTTTGGAGAGACAAGTCGGAGGTAGAGAGCGTGCATGGATCAACATGCATGGATGAGAAACCCTTCAGAGGAGATTGACTTCAGTGTGTGATGTGAATGTAGAACAGGAGGAGCTGAGACTGTACACTGCTAAAAGCAATTAGTTGACTTTACCAAAGAAAGAAAGGAAACTCATTGCTTTATAATTATTAAAGAGCCCCTATTATGGGTTTTGAAAATGAGCTTCCATGCAGTGTGTAACACAGCTCTAAGTGAATGAAATCATCCAGCTGAGGGTTAAATCTGAAAGTGCACCGTGTTTAAAACTATTGATTCTTTAAAACCTATTTTACCCCTTTTTTAAGATGTAATATTAATATTATGGTTCTTCTGAGTGTGCCAGTTTAGGTTCAGTTCAAAACACAATTCAGATTTTTTTATTATGATGTGTTAAAAAGTGCCATTTTGGGGGCGTGTACACAGTTCGCTGTTTTAGGGGCGTGTTGCTTCCATAGACTGTCAAATATATGGACGTAGTATCCGTGACGTCACCCATAGGTTTATGAAGAACCCAAAAGAAGCCACCAGAAGGCGTGGCCAACCGTCGCCATTTTGTTCGCGCGTCATCGCACCAACCCCAGGCATACCATACAAGGGAAAAGAGGCGGAGCGTGAGCGGAGCTACAGAGGCATGCTGCTTAGACGGCCTTTCCTATGGGAGAAACGCTTAATACTTCATCACCTGCGACTCGTTTGTGTTCTGACCACATGTGCTTGGTTGTACACTTGATCAATAAAGTGTTTAGACTTTTAAAAACACTGTTTCATAAGCAATTTCATAAGCGCAATGCTTAGTGGCTCAATGCATTACACATTCAGCCACCAAGCATTGTGCTTATGACGTTTTTCAACAGGAGGAAAGTGCGAATTACTTCCAAAAACTTCAGATATAGTCTGTGTTAGTAAATGCAAGGCTAATTATGAAGTCCAGGCAGAACACTGTATGACAACGCTTCAGATGACTGTTCTAGAGCCTACAGCTAATCAATCTGTCAGATTCTGGAGTGCATTACAGCTCTAAAGAACATTATAAATGATAAATGATCTTAAATAAAACAAATACATTCATAGAGATGGTATAATTTCACTCACCTGGCAAATGGAGGCCACGTGAATGGCTTGTCAGCACAATTAAGTCCACACAGCATGCCATATTATCTGATAATTGTAGGAAATAATTCCAAAAGGCAGCTGACTGTGTATAGTCACATAAAACAACACAAAAATACGATGAATAAGCCGAGATCAGCGGCTAATCAATCATAATCAGCTGAGGTGAAGTGACGGCGACCAGGGAGACCTAGCTGTCACTCAAGTGGCCACGCCCTTAATTATGCAAACTTAATATAACCTAATATAAAGGAAACGGATGAGTTATAAAAAAATTCACCGCCCTCACAGTTGTCACGAAGGGTAATATTAGCTATATGAACCAAAATCGTTCTTTGTACCAGGCTGTAAACACCTGTTTTTCTGCTGTAAAGTTGGCCATTCTCACAGTGGGCTCAATAGAAATTTGCTCTATTATGGAGACAGGACTAGCGGAATTTCGATGAATTGCAGTTTCACATGAAAATTAGTTTCGACTACCCGCCCAACTTAACAAGGGGGCGGAGCCAAGAGCTCCCTATGGCAACAGACAGAGAGAAGCAACATGAGTGAGAGGACCAGCATTCAGCTGTACATGTACGACTCGGACACAGACCAAGCAGAGACTACAAAATCCTTTGTGTCTTTGTATAGTTTTACAGCCAACTGTGTGCTAGTTTAAAGCTCCGAGCTTGTGCACCGAGACTTGCGGCGCCGGTGTGTGTCCCGATAGATACTTATGTTTAGAATTCAGAAATGCATGCCGTTGCGTGTCGCCGAGCGACACTTCTGGTGTACGACCTGCTTGAGGCTATAACTAAAGGGCGCCATACACCGGATGCGCCGCTCAGAGCCACGGCACGGCACACCAGACGCGCACATTCGCATGTTATTTAAAATTAATAGTAAGGCAGAATAGTGAGCAAACCCTCCCGGTCCTCACTTTCATCCGCGACACCGCGAAATGCATGGCGCTGCGCGTCGTTAGTTCGTTATTTCCAATGGAGGGACGCGCACGTGAGGCAACGCGCTCGCACTTTGATATTAATGAGTTTTTTGGGTTCATTGTGAACATGGTTGTTGTTCAATAATAAAATGAATCCTCAAAAATACAACTTGCCTAATAATTCTGCACTTCCTGTATATTTAATTTAACGCTAATAGGCCTAAATAATGGCCTGTATTTTAAAATCTGCAATTTCCTGTCATTCTTCCCTCTTGCTTTGTTGCAAGCCGTACTGTAGTTTTCCATTATTATGTTCAAATTATTATATGTTTGAACTCAAAAATCAAACGCTGTTCACTTGCTGTGAACATAGCTGTGTCTCATTTCAGAGCTCTTCCCTTCATCATAGTTGCCATGGTAGAATACAACATAATCGATCCATTTATGCTCGACCTCCAGTGTTTCACGACAGTAACGTGCACAAGCAGTTATCTAGATTATTTCAACTGAACTCACTGATTAGTTAGATCAAATGACCTTCAACTTGCTGTTATGGAACCAATTTAAGCGTGGACGTTTAGTTCGGCTCATTGAAGTCAGGTTTTTGACTCTAATCCCCGCTTTTCTTAACCAGTTTTATGAAACAGCCCCCTGAAGTCTTTGCATTTTGGGGTCTGCAGTAAACAGAAGCTTAAGATTCATGGCCCCTTTACTAAACACACTTTTCAACAGCTCATTAATGCAAAAATGTAATCATCCAATCACCTTTAATGCACAAATTTGCATATATAACACATTAACATCCAAAGCTTTAAACTATTTTACTTTCCGAACAAAACCCGCTCATCATGACTGCGTTTTTGCTGAAGGGAGGGTTTGGGGATCCGTAAGTAGCGCACGAGAGAAAAGCATGATTTTGAAAAGGGAGAAAGAGTCTAAAGAGTCGTTCTGTGAGTCGTAAGCTTTGTTCTGTTAGGAAAAAGGGGGTCTAATGTTCTCCAAGCTCTCCCGAAACAATCAAAAGGGGGAGCAAAGCAAACGGGGCCTCCTTCTGCGTCTGCGTTTCTATCCCAGAATAATGCTGGCCTTTGTAAATATCGGCACCACATACAGAATCTTTACCAAACCTATGAGCTTGTAATTGACTAGTTGTGGGGATCCCTCGGGAGATGGGCAATTCCTGGAGGATGAATTAAATTACCGCTTAATTGATTCCTGTATTGATGTTTTTGTTCGGCGGGTGAAAGCCGAGGTGCAGTGAGATGTCAACAGTTGTAGACTTTGCTTCTGGAGCTTTTCTCACAATAAAGACAAGCTATAGATGGAGGGGAGCGCTTACGGAGGGTTAATGTATATAGTTTGTGCTGTGAAACGGATACAAGCAGAGCTTATGTTAGCCAAAACAAAGTCACCTTTAAGTTACTAGACACTAGATTTAGACTTTATAATGAGATTCTGACAGCGCACACACAGAAACGGAAATTCTGTCTCATTCTTTGCTTGTTTCAAGCCTGTTTATTTATTTTGTTGAACACAAAATCAAATCTTTTTTTAAATGTTGGAAACCTGTAACCATTGACTTCCATAGTATTTGATTTTGCTACTATGGAAGTCAATGGTTACCGTTTTTAAGCTTTCTTCAGAAAATCTTGCTTTTTGTTTAACAGAAGAAAGAAACTCATAGAGGGACAGGGTTTCATGGGAAGGATTTCATTTTTGGGTGAACTATCCCTTTAAGTTATTAGACACTAGATTTAGGGTGAACTCACATTATGCGCAGTTGCCTTGAACCGGGCCGAAGCACGCTTGTCCCCTCTCCCATCTCCCCCGACGGCACTCACATGGCATTCAGGCCTGAGCACGCTTACGCCATCGATGATGCGCTGTTCAGTTTAAGAAGTGCTCTCGCTCAGCACTGACATCACAGTGGAGATTTCTTTATATCATTATATCGGTTTAGTCGTTTGATATGCAGTGACACGCAGTCAAATATTTTGCCGAACAGATCAGCCACTTTTGACGCTCCTCGTGCTGCAGGAATTAGGAGGTTGGCTGAAGGTGCAGTGAGGGGTTTGCGTCTTTAATAATCTATGACAGTTTGCGTTCGTTGAACAGTAAGAATGATTAATAAATACATATGAAGCAGGCCCTTAAAAGTCACGTCTCGTCTTCAGTTCAAGTGAAAGCCCAAGTGAACTGAGCCTGATTCAGAGCACTCATACTTCTCAAACAGTCCGGGAAATGGGCCTGGGCACAGTTCGGATAGCATAGTGTGAGTGTGCCCTTAGACTTTCATGAGATTCTGATTATAAGGCATACCTGTCAACATTAGGATGTGAAAATAAGGGATATGTACACCATAATAAGGAATTCCACCGTACCCCCCCCCCCCCCCCCCCCCCCCCCCCCCCCCCAAAAAAAAATCCCCAAATTACTAAATAATTGAGCTGTTTCATTGTAAATAAACAGTTAAATGGTCAGTAATACGTTTTATTATCATTATTTACAAAAGAAAAAATTAATAGTATACATTAGCAGGAAATACATGAGCAAACAGTTTAATAAAATTAATAGCTATTATAATGAAATAAAATCAAGCTATCAGATCTCATTAGCCGTTTCTTCACTGTATAACTCACACATTCTGATTAAAGAGCAGCGAATGAATCTCTTATTTATTTAGATTTTATTCGTTTGATTACATTAAATAACAGGCGTCAATTTAAAAATGCACACATCTAACGTTATAAAGAAAGCCTTCGACTGCTTTCCTAAATTTTTATGCTCATTTAGGACGAAATTAGTTGTGTTTGAAAAAAACCCCACCAAGATCGACATCTTTAGATATTATTATTGATAATTATGTGTATATGTCTGTTTAAACACGCACCCAAAATTTAAATGTTATCCAATTTATTTTTGCAATATTTAGCCTGAATTTAATTATCTTTCAATTTCTAAATGCATTTGGTGACAAATATTATTTTAATATATATATATATATATCTGTTTAATAAATCTGTTTTGTTTAAATGCACAAAATACGTTGCTTATATTCACTGAGAAATCGAGGAAAATATTCATTTTCAAAATGGGCTGTACTCAATTATGCTGAGCACTGTAATTGGCTATTTTAAAAAAGGAGGAGGAGCTGATTGATTAGCCCCACCCCTTTTTTGTTTCATTGAAAAAACGCATCACCTCATTGATTAACATTGTGTTTCAGCCTCCCTATAAATAACTTCAATACACTGATTGACTGCAGCTGTTTATTCGATTATTTGTTGACCATCTTGAGCATGTTCGTGTCGCTTTCTCATGAGTCTGTGCTTGATCTAGCATGTGTATTGTTGAAAATGTATTTTGACAGACAGACTTTTATCACCACCGTTCTCTTTCTCACACTTCCCACGTCATTTCTCACCCCGTCTACAAGCGTGCGAGTGTCTATCTTTGTTTTTCTTGCTTTCTGTCTGCATTCATTTGTTGGGTTTGTTTAGGAGAAGTTTGGCTTGTTTTGACTGTCTCATTATGGCCACCGAGAGTCGTGACTTTTATGTCAATTCAAACCAAGGCAGAAAACCAGGATTCCTGTATCTTTGCCTTGAGAAAAACAGCATAGATAAACCTGATTATTGACAGACGGTAAAGATTTTTTTCTGTAAACTTGTGTGTGTGTGTGTGTGTATATATATATATATATATATATATATATATATATATATATATATATATATATATATATATATATATATATATATATATATATATACACATACATCTTTACAGGAAAAAAAAAAAAAAATATATATATATATATATATATATATACAATTGAAACCAGAAGTTTCCATACACATAAACAATTTTTTAAAAAGTCAGATGTTAATGTGACTAAACTTTTCCTCTTGTAGGTAAGTTAGGATTATCACATTTGTTTCTTTTCTGCTTAATAGCAGAATAATGAGAGAGATATACTTAGAGAAATTGTTATAACTTTTCTTGAAAGTCAAGTTTACATACAATAAGATTATTCTGCCTCTAAAAAAGCTCAGATGGTGATGTCAAGGTTTTGGAAGTTTCTGATTGGCTAATTGACAGCATTTGAGTTAATTGGAGGCACAACTGTAGAATAGTATTGAAGGTAAACCTCAAACACACTGCTTCATTGTGTGACAACATGGGAAAATCAACAAGCCAGAATCAACAAAAAAGCCAGATTACAATTTGCTGAATTACACTGGGAGAAAGACTAATGTTTGGAGACATGTCCTGTGGTCTGATGGAGCTAAGATTGAACTGTTTGGCCATAATGACCAGTGTTACATTTGGAGGACAAAGGGGAAAGCTTACAAGCCTAGGAACACCATCCCAACTGTGAAGTATGGGGGCGGCAGCATCATGTTGTGGGGCTGTTTTGCTGCAGGAGGGACTGGTCCACTTCACAGCATAGATGGCATCATGAAGAAAGAACATTATGTAGAAATACTGAAGCAACATCTCAAGACATCAGCCAGGAAATTAAAACTTGGCCACAAATGGGTCTTCCAAACAGACCATGACCCTAAGCATACTGCCAAATTAGTTAAAATGTGCTTTAAGGACAACAGAGTGAATGTTTTGGAGTGGCCATCACAAAGCCCTGAGCTCAATCCTATAGAAAATGTGTGGGGAGAGTTGAAAAAGCTTGTGCGAGCAAGACAGCCTACAAATCTGACTCAGTTACACCAATTCTGTCAGGAGGAATGGGCCAAAATTTCTGCAAACTATTGTGAGAAGCTTGTGGAAGGAGACCCAAAACATTTGACTAAAGTTACACAGTTTAAAAGCAAAGCTAAAAAAATACCAAAGAAATGTGTGTAAACTTTTGACTGTCTAGAAATTAATAAAAAATTCTCAAAAAAAAAAATTCTCTTATTATTCTGGCATTTAGCAAATGTAAATGATTTAGGTCATCCTAACGAACCTAAAATAGTAAACGTTTCGTATGATTTACCATCAGACATTTAAAAAAAAATGGTTATGCTCCTTTTTTAGTGTATGTAAACTTCTGTTTATATATATATATATATATATATATATATATATATATATATATATATATATATATATATATATATATATATATATATAATTTATTTATTTATTTTCATTTTTTTACACGCTTAGTTTCTCTCCCATTCTGAGTGCCTGAGTTAAGTATATTATTTATTTCCATATATATGCAGTGATTGTGGTCAACCCTGGGTGGCTCAGTGGTTAGCACTGTGGTCTCACAGTAAGAAGGTCGCTTGTTGAGCCCCGGCTGGGTCAGTTGGCATTTCTGTGTGGAGTTTGCATGTTCTCCCCGTGTTGACGTGGGTTTCCTCTGAGTGCTCCAGATCCCCCACTGTCCAAACACATGCGCTATAGGGGAATTGATGAACTAAATTGTGTGTGAATGTGAGAGTATATGGGTGGTTCCCAGTACTGGGTTGGATAAGTTGGTGGTTCATTCTGCTGTGGTGAATAAATAAAGGAACTAAGCTGAAGGAAAACGAATTAATGAATGTAGTCATTCCGACTGATTGGTGAGGAAAGTTTAGTTTCTGTGCATTGTTTTCTTGTCATTTAATTGGAATAGAAAACATGATATATGCAAATTGCAGCATTGAATGTGACATTTGCAGTAACTTAAAATATAAAGGGCCCTATCATACACCTGGCGCAAGATGTGTTTGGCGCGATTTGCTGCTTTTTTCAGAACAGCGCAACCCTAATTTTCAGGTTTTCCACTATGTTGTTTAAATAGCACAACTATTTGCGCCACTTTGTGGACTCATGGGTGTGCTGGTCTGAAGAGGAGGTGTGTTAAGCCACATTGTTGGTGTGTTGCTATTTTGAGGAACTGAAATAGACAGAGCAAATGAACAACTAAAAGCTGGGTCACACTTTATTTCGATGGTCCGTTTGTTGAATATAAGTTACATTGCATCTACATGTCAGTTAATTCTCATTAGATTATAAGTAGACTGTTGGGTTGGGGTTAGGGTTGGGGTTAATGTAAGTTGACATGTACTTGCAAAGTTTCTTATAGTCAGTTAAATGTCTGTTGAAGGACTGTTAAATGTCAGTATCAACAGATATTAAGCAGACAGTCTACTAATACTCAAATGGACCATCAAAATAAAGTGTTACCAAAAGCTGCTCTAAAGTCCTACACAGAGCGTGTTAGTCATGCCCCTATACAGGTCCAAACGTTTTACACATTGCTTAATACACACAGGATGAACAGCAATACACAAATATCTTTACTTATGAAAACAATTAAAGGATTAAAATATTACAAAAATGATTGTTTTCTACATAAATATAAGCACCACTGCCTCCATGCCTTCTTCACCTCGGGGGGCTTTTTCACTTCATTCATGACAATCTGCATCTGTATAATGTTATTATTTTTAAATTAAATCATTTTTCAGGGTTTTTTCACCTTTATTTTGATAGGACAGTAGAGAGAATTGACAGGAAAGCATGGGGAGCAGAGAGAGGGGAAGGACCGGCATAGGAACGTGAGGCGGAATCGAACTCAGGTCGCCGTGAGTACCGGAGTGCATGTGTCGACGCACTAACCACTACACCACTGGCGCCGACATAATGTTATTATTATTGTCATTATTTATTATCTGCATATTTATATTTGTTTTAATAAAAACAAGTTTAGATTTGTCCACCTGTGGGGTTTTGGAGACGTCTGCATCACCATATGGGGCATAAGAACAGGACGCGTGTTTGGATATAACTCAGTTGTTTGACCACACTTCATTATTATTGTTCATTTATTCCTTTGCTGGAAATTAGAACTGAATTTAGAAATAGTTTTGAAGCAAATCTTTGTGCTTAACAAAGGAAATTAAATATGTAGGATAGTGGATGTGTTCAGTGGAGTGAGTTTCCACCGTTTCCTTACTCCACCAAAGTAAAGGAGTAAAGAGTAAAAGTAAAGTAAAGAGAAAGTAAAGAGGCTGAATGGAGGAGGCTCGTTCTTTATCCTCATGCTGAATATGCTCTGTTTAATTGTTTTGTCGCTAGTGAAGCGTTCAGTTTTTACACTTACAAAGTCGCCATGTAAATAGCAAATGCGCCATGGCGCGACACAACTGACTCTTAAAGAGAATGTGAGATGAGACTCTGATTGGTTTAATGCAGGTTATGCTCAAAACACACCCAGGACTCATTAAGAGAATAAGCACAGCCCTGTTAGACCATGTGCCGGGGTGCAGAGTGTATTTTTCCATCCTTAAAATAGCAAAAGTGGATTCAGACATGCCCTTAAAGCTTTTGCGCCATGCGCTTTAGATCGTTAGCCCATAGTCACAGAGGAAGTATATGTTAATATTATATTGAAACATTTGTTTATATTTTCCAAAACAACTCACCACAAGAGTTATGAGATCAGAAAAATATCAATCTGTAAACATATTTTATATTTTAAATGAGGGAAATAAACATGCGTTATGGATGTGACCAAAAAGGTCTGCAAGTTTACAGTATACAACATACTTTGTAGAAATTCAGTGAATAAACTGCTCAATTCAAAAGAAACAACACTAATCAAAAGGATAAGAGATGCTCACTATAGAACAAACATGACTCATTTTATTTGACATTTTTGCATTTATGAGGGAAAAGTTTGGTTATGGATGTGACAGATGTGTAGTTGGCACTTGTGTGACTTTGGTAAATCAAATATAATAGTTTAAAAACATTGACAGAGACATGTTTGAGTAATTTACTCTACTGTTTTCACGATCACCAGCAATCCAGCCTGTGCAGTTCACTAATGGACTACAAATCCTGCCTCATATGGACTACAAAACCCAGTCATGCCACACACTCACCTGCTCCAAGTCACCATTGATTAGGCACTCACAGCTGAAGCTGCTTTTGGACTGATTCCTCCACTATAAATACAGCACACTGAAGCCGCGGTCACACTAGAGTTTGAGCTTGCGAAATTCTGTCGTACGGCGCTGCGAAAAGGGGTGGGATTAAACAAGATGATTAGACATTAAAAAAGCGAGCGATTGCTCCATGTTTTAAATTTCTGTTCAGAGAGGTCATGTTTTGATCCTGGATTGGTCTCACGCAGTCAAGTGATGCGATTTCGCAGGTCAGAGTTCACCAAGCTTGAACTTTGCACCGCAGCGAAATGCGAAACTTGACGCATGACCCTGCGTTTCCGGTCTGACGCATTCGCGTGCGTATGAATGGAAGTCTATGGGGAGTAAAGTCCAGTGTGACCGCGGCTTAACACACAGAAGTGGCTGAGTCTTGTTATCTGTTAAGTTACATTACAACGCGTTTTCCTTGACTTGCCTCCGAGTTTTGAACCTTTGCTTTGTTTTGTTTGATTATTCCTGTATGCTGCCTGCCTTCTGACCATTTACCTGCTATTTTGACTACGACTCTGGATTGCCCTTATACATCTGTTTGCCCCTGTATTGACCACTGCTTACCTGACCTTGCCAATAAACCTGCATTTGGATCCGCACCCTGTTGTCAGTGTCACATCCCGGGTTACAACTGTAAAATGCAAGCCTACTCAAAAACCTTTAGAAGACATTAAGGGTTTCCCTATTTTGGTGAAAACTTTATTTTTTCATGCCAAGGTTGACATTTGCATGGAATTGCTTATATATGTGATACAAGTTCATATTTGGATTTATGTTAAATATGCAACATCTGTCTCAAAATATTGCAAAAATTGCCACTTGCATAACTATTTTAAAAGTCTTGATGGCGATATATTTAAACATACAGGTACATATTACATATTATTATACAACCACATATATTTAACTGTTGGAATTACTTATATGTAGATATATGGTAATATATTATATATGACAATGAACACATATGCATTATACTGTAGCAACCCTGGATTTACGTTTTTATTTTTCCCTGTTTATTTATGCTTTTGAATTGCATTATGGGAGCTTGATCTTTCTTCCATCATCGTTTAACCTTGAAAAGTTGTAATAGATTAAAGTGCTATATTGTCTGTGTTGTTGCTGTATATTATAATCTTGTAATAAACTGCAGCACATTTTCTGCTATTTTACAAACTTATTTCTTTATATATGATTTCTTATACGTTATCTTATTTCAAACTACTAAAATGTCAATAGAAGTCACTTTGTTAAACTGTAAAGTTGAATTTCAACACCAAAAGTGGACAGAGCAGAGATCAACATCCCATAATGCAATTAAACACTAGGGATGGCTGACGTGAAAAGTGTTTATTCGGATGTCAGACCAATGTTAAAACAAAACGATACAAGAACAGAGCAATTCAAACTGATAAAGCATTTCAAAACAGCTGTATTAGCCTGGATTCAAACCCACTATTCCCGCATGGTAGTCAGGAACCTTAACCGCTCCACTAATACACTTAAAGGTTCAAGCCTATAAAGTGGGTTTTATTACCTCAATTTGCTCAACTGTTCTTAGCTGAAGCTGTTCGACTGCAATACATAAATGACCACTAGGTGTCACCGTAGAGTGGGGTTTCGAAACGTTTGAAGCTTCGACACATTTGCTTCGACTGTTTCAGTGTTTCATGAAGCCTCGCTTTGCCCACCATTATTAAACACTTGTGTCACACCCCCAGCTCGTTCCTGCTCACCCAATCAACGTTCACCATCTCAAACCACTTCCATCCAATCCCGTGAACTCTCAGCAGCCTTCTAATAGTTTGCACCTGTTCCCCCTCATCGAAGACAGTACTTAAGCCGCGGTCACACTGGACTTTTCTCCCCATAGACTTCCATTCATACGCACGCGAATGCGTCAGACCGGAAGCGCAGGGTCAAGCGTCGAGTTTTCCAGGTTGCTGCGGTGCAAAGTTCAAGCTTGGTGAACTCTGACCTGCGAAATCGCATCACTTGACTGCGTGAGACCAATCCAGGATCATAGAATGACCTCTATGATCAGAAATGTAAAACATGGAGCAATCGCTCGCTTTTTTAATGTCTATTCATCTTGTTTAATCCCGCCCCTTTTCGCAGCGCCGTACGACAGAATTTCGCAAGCTCAAACTCTAGTCTGACCGCAGCTTTAAGCTCACCTCATTCCTTCATTCCTCGGCCGGTATTGAAGTCAGATGGTTGTCCTCTTCCACGCTCCTTCATCTTCTCCCCTTCTTCCATGGATGTTCCTTATGAGTCTTCAAGTCCTTCATACTGATAAAGGGAAGTGCCATTTACTTATCTGACATTCGCTAGAAGACCTGTATTCACTCACATGAACTGTGTGCCTATATCCTCACCAACGGATGACTGTTTACATGCTTCATGATCCTTCTCACTGTGATTAAGGAGTGCTTACACTTGAGTTGTGTTTACCAGAAGATCTACGATCTACTAGATGAACTGTGTGTCTACTTACTTTACCTACTGTGTCTTCAGTGAGCGCTGGATATCATCCACTGTTGACGATCTCAGTGCGGTGGGCGAAGATCACAAGAGCACACAAATCAGCCCGCTATACTCCCTGTGTGATTATTGACTTTACATTCAATAAATATAGTGAAAAGAGAACTATCTCTGTCTTTCTTGTCTACCAGCGTGACAACTTGAGAATCACAAAATACAGGAACTGTTAATTACCAGATATTTTGACGGTGTGTGTGTGTGTATACAGCAAGGTTTCCGCTACATTCATTCATCCGTGGCGGGCCGCCACGCCAAAATTCATCCCGCCACGGCTACATTACAACTTCTCATTAAACATTTAGTCGTGTTTTGTATAGCGGATTATAATCGCACTAAAACATATTAGAGGTAAACAGCGCAAACTTTTCTGCAACCGTAGTAGTGCTGTGCGCTATTTGTTCAAGGTGACATGCTGACTGACTCTCTGACAGACTGACTGACAGGTGCGTGAGTCTAGCAAACACCGCGTAGCTTTCAGTTTAAGATGAACACAGTTTCCATAAGTATACTTTATTGATAAATGTCAATGGCTTTGCATACAATGACTTTATCTTGCTGGAGTTTCACTTTACTTCAGGACGCGCTAATGTCGGAAAACGCACAAAAACACACTAAATCGCGCTTCAGCAGCGCTTACTGGAGAGCGCACGAGAAGATCTGCACTTGAACGTGTAAATTTGAGTGCGTGCAAGAAGTTCTGTGCACGAAGAGGAAATCGGCGCGCAAGCAAAGAGATTCGCATGCTCGTATTACATGAATGCTATCTCGACTTGTAATACTGCGTGTAATATTTGTCTTTGGAATAGTTGGCAGATTTGTGTAAAAAAAAAAAAGTCCTGCCGCCACTGCTGGAAAAAATCCTAGAGGAAACACTGTACAGTATATATATCTATATATTCAAGTGACCATTTTTGGAATGATTTAAACTACAGTATGTGTTGCTTGTGTGACATAAATTATATATATATATATATATATATATATATATATATATATATATATATATATATATATATATATATATATATATATATATGTATATATGCAAAAATTAACTTGGATGTCATATATGAAATAAGCGTTTATCATCATATATCAGATCAGTATGTGAGGCGATGGACACCCTTCAGTGTTTCTGGTTTGTCTTGTTAGAGTGAATGAGAAACAAATGAAAACACATTTAGATTTCTTCAAAAGCACAATTTTCTTTCCCACACGAGAGCCCTGAATGTCTACAAGACGTTTCCACCTGTGCAGATTTTTACAAGATGTCCTTTTAATATTCTTTTGGCAGCTTGTTTTTTGCAGTAGACGTCAATGACTCTTCTCTCCAGTGTGAAAAGGAATTTATTTAGTACTGTTGGTCCCTGAACTGACATCTAGAGAGCTGCATGATCACAATACTGCACTGAAGAGTTATTATTTATACAATATTATTTCATCGTTTATTTGGATTTTGTGACATAAAACACAAGTTTTTAAACTAAAGACACTTTTATTCCAAATATATTTATTTAAAACATCTTTTGTATCACAGAATAAGACTGCATAGTAGGGTTGGGCCGATAGACGATGTCATCGTCCATCGCCGATGGCTGATAAACTTCACGATGCTGAGCCGGCATCGTGATCCATCGCCCCGCCCCACATGTATGTTGATAAATAACTTATTATTTGCATGTCATCTTAATGGCAATAACAGTCTTTTCATGAGCTGTGTTATATTATACTTATAGCTGCTGTTTGCACTGTCAGCATCGTGAGGATTAAATACATCGTGAGGATTATACAGCACCTCTCACGCTTAAAATGTGTAGATCCAGTGGCCAACGCTGTTACCTGCAAACCCCGTCTCACAGACTTTACAGTGAACGGCTTTAGTTATTTTCATAGCGGACTTGAAGCCACTAGAAGTCTTTTATCCACTCTTGGAAAAGTGTAAATGGTGGATTAACATTCAACACATGATCACTAATAAGATGTGCCATTATTAGTAACTTTAGGTGCTTTCTAAAACTAAATCTGTCAGTGTTATTTTCATTCTCTCATCTTCAGCGCGTCACATTTCCGCGGCTGTAGCTCCTGTCATGTGAAGGCGTTGACTGAGTGATTGACAGCTGATATTAACCAATCCATTCACGTTCAGTTCTAGCGCAGTGGGCCAATAGGAAGAGCACAAAGGCGGGGCAAGCATTCCGGGCTTTTTTACTTCAGCAAGTTCACATGACAACTGTTTTAATCTGTTCCTGAGCGCTGCGTTTGGCGTCTTTAGGTGCAAAGATGCATTCTGCATAAATGTCTCCTAAATCCGCGCACGCGGTGAGGATTTTGCAGTGAAAACAGCTCGCACGGTAAAAATGTATGCACTAGCACAAATGCTTTCAAAAACATATTTTAGGTCGCATAAAATATCAGGCGCAAGTGTGACCAAAACGGTCGAGCCCTAGCATCTTTACTTGTTATTATGTCCTCAAAATAATAATAAAATAAGGAAGTTATCATTAATCACAATACAAATTACAGTGAACTCCAAACGAAGTCTCGTCTCCTCCACCAGCTGTGGGGAAAAGCCAATATATAAGGACACCGATCACTCCGCCTGATCATGCCAGAGTCCCGCGGAAAAAAGTGATTGACAGGTGGTAATTTGTGTGTAACTTTATTTATTTATGGTTTGGTTATGGGTAAAGCAAAGACCATGTGGGTCAGGTAGTGAAAACGATAGGCTACAATTATTAAATTCGTTATGAATTAATTGATATTTAACAACAAAGACCCCCGCCTACGACGACGAAACCATCGTCCATCGCCGATGTTCACATCAGACATCGTACGATGCCAAATTTGTCAACATCGCCCAACCCTACTGCATAGTGCAACTCGGGGTCATTGTGGATACGTACCCCCATGTACATTTCTGGAGAATATGAAATGCGTCCCATTTGCTACTTGCTAAATGCTACTTTTTTTATGCAGTTTTTGTCTTCGCGAATCCACCAGAGGCCGCTGTGTACGCTTTTTCAGATCTCAAATTTTTCTCGCAAGTGCCATTTGCGCCTGCTGTTCCCGTGTAAATCCAGCAGAGGCCGCTGTCGACTGACTGACTGACCTACCGATCCCACCACCTTCCTTAAACCCAGCCGACAGTGTTTTCAAAACCAATCCAGAAAAAGAAAAGCCTTCACAGCCGCTTGATTTTTACCATGTTTTCAGATTTTACCACATTCTCACCTTGTTATTTACTTGTTTATTTCACGTTTTGGCCTTTGTTTTTGTTTTACCTGCTTTCTGGAACCATTCTTCACTGGACTCAAACCCCATCCTCATGGTGAACTTCGCTCCACCTCCCAAGTCTGCTGGCGTATGTTGTGAGCCACTGGGCAAACAGGTAACAGTGGAAAAGCCGTCCACACTGAGGTAAGCGGTCAGCTGGTGGCGCGAAAAGGAACAGAAGCCGGCAGCGGGAATCATGCCGCCGTTTTAAATACAAAATGCAGTCATACAGATCTCTGGTTACATAATTCGTGCTGTTGCTATTATTATTATTATTATTATTATTATTATTATTATTATTATTATTATTATTATTATGCAGGTGAAGTTAAATCAAATTGTAAATTATTTTTAATTAGAAAAATTAACAATCAAAAGTAATAATTACTACTAATATCACAATAATAAATAACATATTAAGCAACGCAGTGGCACAGTAGGTAGTGCTGTCACCTCACAGCAAGAAGGTCGCTGGTTCGAGCCTCGGCTGGGTCAGTTGGCATTTCTGTGTGGAGTTTGCATGTTCTCCCCTTGTTGGCGTGGGTTTCCTCCGGGTGCTCTGGTTTCCTCCACAGTCCAAACACATGTGGTACAGGTGAATTAGGTAAGCTAAATTGTCCGTAGTGTATGAGTGTGAATGAGTGTGTATGGATGTTTCCCAGAGATGGGTTGCAGCTGGAAGGGCATCCGCTGTGTAAAACATAAGCTGGATAAGTTGGCGGTTTATTCCACTGTGGCGACCCCGGATTAATAAAGGGACTAATCCAAAAAGAAAATGAATGAATAAAATCACATATTAATACATTTTAAAATAATACTGTATTATTATTATTATTATTATTATAAATTTTTTAAGTAAAGTTTAATCAAAATGTGAAAATTTTAATTAGAATTAATTAATTTTTTTAAACATTAAAAAAGTAATAATTACTACTAATATAAAAATAATAAATACTATATTATTAATAAATGTTAAAATAATAATTTAGTATTATTATTATTAGTATTATTATGATATCATTAATGCTAAATCAAATTGCTTTTAATTAGAAAAATAGCAATCAAAAGTAATAATTACTACTATCACATTGATAAATTATAATATTAATGTAATATTTAATATTAATAAATATTAAAATAATAATTTTTGTTGTTGTTGTTGTTGTTATTAATATTATTATTATTATTATTATTATTATTATTATTATTATTATTATTATTATTATATAATTATATTATTATATAATTAAAGTTAAATCAAAAAAATAACAATCAAAAGTAATAATTACTACTAATATCACAATAATAAATACTTATAATAATAATAATAACACAATACAGTCTTATTTTAATATGTATTAATATAAGTAAACAAATCAAAAGTTAAATAATTTTATACCAATAAAAAAAAGATAATTCCTATTAATATAACAATAATAAATACTATAATATGAATAAATATTAAAATAATTTATCTTGTAATTATGATTATTATGATTATTATTATTATTATATAAGTAAAGTTAAGTCAATATGTGAATTACTTTAAAATAAACTTAACAATAAATCAAATTTAAAATAAATTTAAAAAGTAATAATTACTACTAATGTAACAATAAAAATAGCATAATATTAATAAATATTAATATATATATATATATATATATATATATATAGTTATTATTAGTAATAGTAATCATAGTAGTAGTTGTATTATTATTATTATATTTACATAAAACTTATACAGTAAATACAGTAATATTAAAGTAATAATAAATAACAAATGCATAGCAAACCTTGGTTTTTGCTTTAAAATAACATTTTGACAATCAATATTTGTATCAGAAAATCTCAATGCAGTGCAAAAGTGAGCTTTTATATTGATTTATTTTATTTATTTTTATTGGACTGTTGGTAGATTTTTATACTGACATCAGGCAGGAGAACTATTTCTGCTTGGTTTGAGTTAGTTGATAACAATATATATTGGTCTGTCTGTGATGTTTTACGCTTGACATTTTCTCATGGATGAAACGCTTCATATCTTTAAATGTGAATTGACATGAATTCGATTGCACTGAGCGATAAGTGAGTGATTTGATTCATCCGGACAGTGTCCAGGAGTGAAATGCATTGATTTCTTTCATCTTGGCACAGAGGAACAATAGCGCGTGGACAAGAGAATCAATGCCACACATCTGAGGGATAAAAGAAGAGTCCCATATTGAAAGGCACATTTACTGAGTTTAGTGTACCAAATCAATGGCAGAGACCATCAAAGACATTCTTCCTGAAGCTTTAAAGGCTTTCTTTGTGACAGCAGATTCACCTGTGTTGATATGGGACGCTTTCGGCTCTGTTTTGTTGTGTGTCGTCACATCATGTGAACCACAGTGTTCAAATATTCTCCTGTCAACACCCGCTGGACTGTGACTGAGTGTGTTTTCACATTAATGTCCTCTAAAGTTTCAAAAGGCGTCTGAAGAATCGCTCGGCTTTGTCAAGATTCCAGAGATTTCGGGATGAACTCCTGCATTTCTCATGAAGTGACCTGAGCTGCTTTTTATTTTAAAACTTTGTTGGCTTATACTGTAAAAAACAATGAACAGTTTCCATATTTTGTATGTTTATTTACGGCTGTGAATTGCATTATGGGATGTTGATCTGTGCTCTGTGGACGTTTGATGTTGAAAATTCAACCCTGCAGTTGAACAAAGTGACTTTTATTGACATTTTAGTAGCTTGATAATAATATTCTGTAGAGAAATAAGTCTGTAAAATAACAGAAAATCTACTGGGAATTTGTGTGTAGTGTAATATACAACACCAACCCACCAGCCGGCAGCTAGCTCTCTGCAAGTCTCCCACTGAAGCTAAGCAGGGCTGTGCCTGGTCAGTACCTGGATGGGAGACCACATGGGAAAGCTGGGTTGCTGCCGGAAGTGGTGTTAATGAGGCCAGCAGGGGACGCCCAACCTGCAGTCTGTGTTGGTCATAATGCCCCAGTATAGTGACGGGGACTCTATCGGGTGTGCCGTCTTTCGGATGAGACGTTAAACCGAGGTCCTGACTCTCTGTGGTCATTAAAAATCCCAGGATGTCCTTTGAAAAAGAGTAGAGCCCTCTGTCCATCATGGCCATATCATAATTGGCTTCATCACGCTGTCTCCTCTCCACCAATCAGCTGGTGTGTGGTGTGTGGTCTGGCTGCCGTCGCGTATTTAATTATTTGAGAACTGATTCAATTTGATTTAGCCATCAGTTATGATACAAATCGATTTATTTCGATTTAATAACTGTGTCAATTTTGCAAAGGTTGTTAATTATGATGAACATTTAGTTAGATTCAGCCATTGGTTATGATGCAAATTGATTCATGTCAATTCAGTAATAGTGTCAATTTTTCCAAAGTTTATAATGTTTAAATGAAAGTTACATTGAAAATGTATTCAATAGTTTGAGAACTGATTCACTTTGATCCAGTCATCAGTTATGGTACACATTGATTCATTTTAGTTCAACAACTGTTAATTTTGCAAAGCTTATCACTTATGGTGAAAATGTATACAATTGTTTGAGAAATGATTCAACTTGATTCAGTCATCAGTTATAATTAAAAAAATAAATTATTAAATTCAATAACAGTGTCAATTTTGCAAAGTGTATCAGTTATGATGGAAATCTATTCAGTTTTTTGAGAACTGATTCAGATATTGGGTATGATACAAATGGATTAATTTCAGTTCAGTAACAGTGTCAATTTTGCAAAGGTTTTCAATTATAAAATTGAGTCAATTGTTTGAGAACTGATTCAGTTAGATTCAGTCATCAGTTATGATACAAAATGATTCATTTTAGTTCAGTAACTGCATCAATTCTGCGAAGTTTATCAGTTAAAATGAAAATATATTCAATTGTTTGAATTTGATTCAGAAATCAGTTATGATACGCATTGATTCATTTTAGCTCAATAACTTTTACATGTTCAAAGTTTACCAATTATGATGTAAATTTATTCAATTGTTTAAGATTGACTCAGATTCAGTTGTCAGTTATCATATGAACTGATTCATTTTAATTCAGTAACAGCATACATTTTGCAAAGGTTATCAATATTATGATGAAAAATGTATTCAATTGTTTGAGAATTGGTTTAATTAGATTCAGTCTTCTGCTACAATACAGATTCATGTCAATTCAATAATAGTGTCAATATCGCAAAGTTTATCAGTGATAATGAAAATGTATTCAATAAGGGTGTGACAAGATCTCGTTGGACGAGATCTCGCGAGATCAAATCACGACGAGATTTCTCGTTTATGCTGTACGCGAAAAGCAGACGTTTTCTTTTCCTGGTTCAAGTGACCAAATTCCACACAGGGACTAAAAAAGCCTTTATATGTGTGATGTAGCATAAGTATTTAAGCATGTTCACGAGAGAGAAAGAGAGCGCAAAATACGCCACATAACCAATAAATAATACTGTTGCATATCACGTGCAGAAATCACGTCACGGACATTACATCAAGATGCCTGCCTACTGTTTTAAAAAGGCCTAGATTAAAAGAATATGGCCAAATGAGAATGTTTTTGTCATAATTTATAGCAAAACAACTTGTCAAGAAGAAAACAAAAAAATGAAACCATGCGAACAGAATAAATACAGGAAAGGAGAAAAGAGCGCTCTTTTATTATCAGCTGTTAGTCAGCGCCCGCACTTTTTTCTGGTCATTGCGCCTTTTGCCGTGTGCAGTATAAATGCAGACAACCGGATATGAGTCACCTTTAAAAGATGATAAATGTAAGCAGGTCATCAAAAAAAAATTAAAATAAAAATCGAACACTGTCAGAAAATCCGAATTGACCACCAAGATCTGCAATGTAAATACTCTAAAATTCTATAGGAGAAAAGCCTGTCAGTAGAGTTTGCTATTTTCTATTTAAATATTAACAAATATGTTGCAGTGTTTGCATGTTCATTGGATAGAATTCAATTTAAACTAATATAAAACCATTGCATACATATAATTATGGAAATTGCATACATAAAAAAAGGAAGTAAATTCATTACAAGTTAAGAAAAACACCTAAATTGTTTTGCATTTTGTGATTTATTTATTTTTTCAATAAAAATCTATTTTCCATTCATATATTAGCAAAATATTTGAATTCTAAGATTATTTCATTGATACGTTTCATCAATTAGGATTTCTTTAAAATAGTGTAAAAATCTCGTCTCGTCTCGTTCTCGTGAACCCAATCTCGTGTCTCGTCTCGTCTCGTGGAGGCGTCTCGTCACACCCCTAGTATTCAATAGTTTGAGAACTGATTCAATTTGATCCAGTCTTCAGTTATGACACAAATTGATTCATTTTAGCTCAATAACTGTTCATTTTGCAAAGCTTATCAGGAAATGTATTCAATATTTTGATCCAGCCATCAGTTATGGTACACATTGATTTATTTTAGTTCAACAACTGTTAATTTTGCAAAGCTTATCACTTATGGTGAAAATGTATACAATTGTTTGAGAAATGATTCAATTTGATTCAGTCATCAGTTATAATAAAAAAAAAATTATTCAATTCATAACAGTGTCAATTTTGCAAAGTGTATCAGTTATGATGGAAATCTATTCAGTTTTTTGAGAACTGATTCAGATATTGGATATGATACAAATTGATTAATTTCAGTTCAGTAACAGTGTCAATTTTGCAAAGGTTTTCAACATAGACTGTAAAATATATGGACGTAGTATCCGTGACGTCACCCATAGGTTTATGAAGAACCCAAAAGAAGCCACCAGAAGGCGTGGCCGACCGTCGCCATTTTGTTCGCGCGTCATCGCACCAACCCCGGGCATACCATACAAGGGCAAAGAGGCGGAGCGTGAGCGGATCTACAGAGGCATGCTGCTTAGACGGTCACGGGCTTTCCTAAGGGAGAAACGCTTAATACTTCATCACCTGCGACTCGTTTGTGTTCTGACCACATGTGCTTGGTTGTACACTTTATCAATAAAGTGTTTAGACTTTTAAAAACACTGTTTCATAAGCAACGTCATAAGCGCAATGCTTAGTGGCTCAACGCATTACACATTAAGCCACTAAGCATTGTGCTTATGACGTTTTTCAACAGGAGGAAAGTGCGAATTACTTCCAAACACTTCAGATATAGTCTGTGTTAGTAAATGCAAGGCTAATTATGAAGTCCAGGCTTAACACTGTATGACAACGCTTCAGATGACTGTTTTAGAGCCTACAGCTAATCAATCTGTCAGATTCTGGAGTGCATTACAGCTCTAAAGAACATTATAAATGATAAATGATCTTAAATAAAACAAATACATTCATAGAGATGGTATAATTTCACTCACCTGGCAAATGGAGGCCACGTGAATGGCTTGTGAGCACAATTAAGTGCACACAGCATGCCATATCATCTGATAATTGTAGGAAATAATTCCAAAAGGCAACTGACTGTGTAAAGTCACATAAAACAACACAAAAATACGATGAATATGCCGAGATCAGCGGCTAATCAGCCGTAATCAACTGAGGAGAAGTGACGGCGACCAGCGAGACCTAGCTGTCACTCAAGTGGCCACGCCCTTAATTATGCAAACTTAATATAACCTAATATAAAGGAAACGGATGAGTTATAAAAAAATTCACCCCCTCACAGTTGTCACGAAGGGTAATATTAGCTATATGAACCAAAATCGTTCTTTGTACCAGGCTGTAAACACCTTTTTTTCTGCTGTAAAGTTGGCCATTCTCACAGTGGGCTCAAGAGAAATTTGCTCTGTTATGGAGCCAGGACTAGCGGAATTTTGATGAATTGCAGTTTCAGTTACTTCCGTATGGGCTTCCCGAGGGAGAGCGGGAGGTTGCCGCTTGGTTTTCATTTATAAAATTGAATCAATTGTTTGAGAACTGATTCAGTTAGATTCAGTCATCAGTTATGATACAAAATGATTCATTTTAGTTCAGTAACTGCATCAATTCTGCGAAGTTTATCAGTTAAAATGAAAATATATTCAATTGTTTGAATTTGATTCAGAAATCAGTTATGATACGCATTGATTCATTTTAGCTCAATAACTGTTCATTTTGCAAAGCTTATCAGGAAATGTATTCAATATTTTGAGAATTAAATCAGTTTGATTCAGTCTACAGTTATGATACACATTGATTCGTTTTAGTTCAATAACAGTGTAGATTTCGCAGTTTATCAATTATGATAAACTTTTATTCAATTGTTTGAGGATTGATTCAATTAGATTCAGTCTTGTTACGATACAAATTGATTTATTTTAGTTCACTGAAAGTTTCAGTGATGCAAAGTTCATCAATTATGAACCAAATTGATTCAGTTCAGTAAGTACCAGTGTTCAAAAACCACATAGCAGAGGTTTCATTGCCCAGCCTAATTCAGCTTTATTTCCGTCTGTTGCAGCTGAATGAATCAACCTTAGAGCAATAACATGTTCCCTCAGAGACGCTGTTGTAGTAAACACTTGTGTATTTGCAGTCAGTGTGTGTGTGTGTGTGTGGTGAGTGTGCGGTCCTGTTAGTGTATTGTGCGCTATGATAACCGTGAGTTTCTGCTGGCTGTGACTTTGCTCCACTGGCAGGCATGTCTAATCCTGAATGCACCTGATGTGTGTGTGTTTGTGTTTGTGTGTGTGTGTGTGTGTGTGTGTGTGTGTGTGTGTGTGTGTGTGTGTGTGTGTGTGTGTGTGTGTGTGTTTCAGCCCACTCAGGCTGATGCAGATTGACTTGACGTGCCCGGTGCCCTGCGGCGAGACTCTGGGCCGTCTGACCCCCGGCCCACGCTCCAAATTTGGGGGAACGGCAGCCGTAACAGGCACCATGGGGAGTGTGTGTAAGGATCCTCAAGGGCCTGTCAAACTGGCCTGGCACAGATCTCTGCCATCAGCCTGACACACACACAAACACACACACACACACACACTGATGATGAACTCTGTCTGCACTTCTGCACAACACGTCACTCGCTGGAGAGTCAAAACACACGTTCATTCAGCCGCAAGGGGCTCAATTCACCAAATATATAATTACCCATATAGAAATCTGATACATGGAGATAAATGCAAAATATATGTGTGACATACAAGATCATATTTGCACTTCATGTATTTAAAATGTCATATATGCAACATATATTTTGAAATATTGCATCGGATTTACAAATATATAATATGTTAAAATATATTAGATATAATTATATATACTGTATGTTCTTATGTGAATATATTTGAACATACAGTTGAAAGCAGAAGTTTACATACACTCTAAAAAAATGAACATAACCATTTTTTAAAAAAATGTCTGATGGTAAATCATACTAAACGTTTACTATTTTAGGTCTGTTAGGATTACCTAAATCATTTACATTTGCTAAATGCCAGAATAATGAGAGAATTTTTAATTAATTTCTAGACAGTCAAAAGTTTACACACATTTCCTTGGTATTTTTTTAGCTTTGCTTTTAAACTGTATAACTTTGGTCAAATGTTTTGGGTCTCCTTCCACAAGCTTCTCACAATAGTTTGAAGGAATTTTGGCCCATTCCTCCTGACAGAATTGGTGTAACTGAGTCAGATTTGTAGGCTGTCTTGCTCGCACAAGCTTTTTCAACTCTGCCCACACATTTTCTATAGGATTGAGCTCAGGGCTTTGTGATGGCCACTCCAAAACATTCACTCTGTTGTCCTTAAAGCACATTTGAACTAATTTGGCAGTATGCTTAGGGTCATGGTCTGTTTGGAAGACCCATTTGTGGCCAAGTTTTAATTTCCTGGCTGATGTCTTGAGATGTTGCTTCAGTATTTCTACATAATGTTCTTTCTTCATGATGCCATCTATGCTGTGAAGTGGACCAGTCCCTCCTGCAGCAAAACAGCCCCACAACATGATGCTGCCGCCCCCATACTTCACAGTTGGGATGCTGTTCCTAGGCTTGTAAGCTTTCCCCTTTGTCCTCCAAATGTAACACTGGTCATTATGGCCAAACAGTTCAATCTTAGCTCCATCAGACCACAGCACATGTCTCCAAACATTAGTCTTTCTCCCAGTGTAATTCAGCAAATTGTAATCTGGCTTTTGTGTTGATTCTGGCTTGTTGATTTTCCCATGTTGTCACACAAGGAAGCAGTGATGTCGGCTGCACATCCATGATGCCAATCTCTCGTTCCACCACAACCCAAAGGTGCTCTATTGGATTGAAATCTGGTGATTGTGGAGGCCATTTGAGTACAGTGAACTCATTGTCATGTTCAAGAAACCAGTCTGAGATGATTCAGGCTTTATGACATGGTGCGTTATCTTGCTGGAAGTAGCCATCAGAAAGGATGGACATGGTCGGCAACAATACTCAGGTAGGCTGTGGTGTTGACACAATGCTCAATTGGCCATCTCTTCTGACCTCTGGCATCAACAAGGCATTTGCGCCCACAGAACTGCCGCTCACTTGATATTTACTCTTCTTCATACCATTCTCTGTAAACCCTAGAGATGGTTGTGTGTGAAAATCCCAGTAGATCAGCAGTTTCTGAAATACTCAGACCAGCTCGTCTGGCACCAACAACCATGCCACGTTCAAAGTCACTTAAATCCCCTTTCTTCCCCATTCTGATGCTCGCTCTGAACTGCAGCAGATCGTCTTGACCATGTCTACATGCCTAAATGCATTGAGCTGCTGCCATGTGATTGGCTGATTAGACATTTGCGTTAATGAGCAGTTGGACATAATAAAGTGACCGGTGAGTATATATATAAGGAAAGTCTAAGTTTACATTTTAATGCACAAATGTGAGTTTAATAATAATATTAGTATATGAAAAGACATTTTTTGTATATATTTGCTCATTTTTGCTGTTGTTTTGAGTCACTACTTAATGCGCAGTGAAAACCCGGTCTTGTTTTGTTGCTCAGTACTGTGGCTGTGCTCTGCTGGATGATGTTTCTGCACTTTCACACATTGAGTTGATGAAGTGAATGAGGATTTTTTGGGCTTCTCCTCTCAATGGGTGTTATTGATTTTAGCCCACGGCACTCTCCTGACCCCATACACTGCATTTCAAAAAAAAGCCCTTTAATCCAGAAGATAATGTGTCTGTATTAGAAACTGATGTTGCTGTGTGTCATCAGACACGTAATAATAATCCCCGGTTATGCGTACGATCGCACAGGAAGAGCTGGAATGTCCTCACACGCTAAAGCCTTTCCAAGAAACACACTCTGACTGTGAAATGTTGAGGATTATGAGGAGACATGCTGTTTTTTTTTTTTGGGTGAAGGCTTCATTTTGAAGTTCTACTGCTCTCCTGAGCCTCGGGTCTCTAATAACCCAAATTGAGTTGACTTGGTGGGACGGGACGAGTCGCTCCCTGAGGCGGCGAGGTAAAAGATTGAAGGAGTTCAGTGAAGTCAAGCAGAAACCACTGTGAACATGAACCTAATGCCTTTCTGCTCACATGATCTACAACATACTTTACCAATACACTTGGAATTATTTTTTAGAGCAATGGTGTTGTTTTTTAATGTGTGCTGTTGACGTTTGCATTGAAGAATGATGTGTGAACGGAAAGAAGATTTCTGATCATAATAGTTTTAATAACTCATTTCTAATAACTGATTTATTTTATCTTTGTCATGATGACAGTAAATAATATTTGACTAGATACTCTTCAAGATACTTAAGAATTCAGCCTAAAGTGACAATTAAAGGCTTAACTAGGTTAATTAGGGTAAAGTTAAGGTAATTAGGCAAGTCAGTGTATAACAGTGGTTTGTTCTGGAGACAATCCAAAATTAATATTGCTTAAGGGTGCTAATAATATTGGCCTTAAAATAGGTTTAGAGTTTTTCTCAGTGGCTTTGGTGCATTTCTCACAACACTATTTACATTTGCACAACAGTTCATGCATTTCTCAAAACAATTAGTACAAACTGCAAAACCTAGTGGATAACCTGCAGAAGTGCGTCACTTGCTCAGAATGGAGAGCTCATTCCTCAAAAGCAAGTATTGATGTCAGTGAAAGTGTCAGTGTCATCAAGATGAAAAGTCCTGACACCATTGTTTATGAACAAGATAGTCAGATGGCTTTGTCATGTTTTCATTATGACAGTTTACTCTGTACATGTTTTCCAATGCAATAGTCAGATTTTGGTGACATTTGCTGAAAATGCTCCAGACAGCCCTATATACTATTAGCACAGCCATTTGAAAACTAGAGTAAAGTTAGACATCACTGCGTTTAGTGAGGTATCTGAGTACAAGACACTGAATATGTGTGTTTCACATGTTTACTGCATTTGCTCTTTACAATTCTAATTTATTCACAGCATTGTGCAAAAGAATAAACACACCCTTATTTACAACAAACATAAACTCCCTTTGGGTAGAGCTGTGCACAACTGTAAACAATACTGCAGTACATATTGGAACTGAACCTACAACATACAGTACACAGGTCTGTAAATCAGTAATCAAACAGATCAATTTAGAAGACATTTTCAGAAATTCAGAAGTTTAAGAAAATTAGCTTGACAGATTTTGACAACTAGTTCAACATTTGTGTATGTAATGACTCCAGTAATGAAATGAGGACTATTAGTTTAATATGGAATGACTATTCAGCAGACACAAGTTTAGTTCATTTTGACTGACATGACATAAGCAAATGATAATGTTATAAACAGCAGAGAGTTGTATGAAAGCACTGATGCATGTCTAAAAGCATTTGCAATTTGTTGGAAGAAATGGGAAACTGTCACATCCGCGGCTCGTTCCTGCTCACCCAATCCTGTTTCACCACCTCACAGCAGTCCCATCCAATCACGTGAACCTTCCCCTGAGTACTAGCCATCCGCACCTGTTCATCATCAGCCAAGACACTATATAAACTTACCTCCTCTGTTCATTCAACGACCGGTATTGAAGTTGAATGGTTGTCTTCACCCAAGCTCCTTCGTCCTCTCTTCTTCCATGGATGTTCCTTGTGAGTCTTCATACCCAACTCACAGATAAAGAGAAGTGTCTTTACTATCTGACTTTACCTGAAGATCTGTATTCACCCTCATGCACTTTATGCCGATTACCACCAACGGAGGATTTGGATGTTAACCCATGCTTATCTCTCACCGTGTTTACAAGGCGAAGACTTGTGTGGTGTTCCTCGTATGATCTTCCATTTACCTTGAACTGTGTGACTGTGATTCCTGGCTGTGTATAGAGCGAACAGCACTGGCAAGCTATAACACCAGCTCTATTCCAGCAGTGCTGTGAGCGTGATCGCCAGCACATGACATCTGCTTCTCGTACAGCTTGTGTTTTTATATATATATATATATGCAGGGCTCGAAATTGCGACCATTTTGGTCGCATATGCGCCCGAAATTTAATCTATGCGACCTCATAATATATTTGGGAGCATTTGTGCGACTGCATATAATGGTTGTAGTGCAAACTTGTTTCGATTTTATTTTCTAAAAACGTGCTGAATCGGCCGCTTCCCTGCCGCTATATTGGTTCATATCAGCTGTCAATCACTCAAAGCTTTCCGCTGTCAGATAAGAGATCAATCGATTGTTTTCGGAGAAGGTGCCCGAATCTCGATGCGTTGCATTCACTGCGTGTTCAGCGTAAATGTCCGCTAAATGTAAAATCTAACACTGTACGCCAAAGAAGTTCGCCTTTACTAAGTTTAAACTGAATCTGCGGCTCATAACAAAGAACGGTATTTGCGCCGGTGGTCATCACGAGAATCCTGCTCTGCTGCTCTTATATTGGGTCGGCTGACTCGCCTGCTTTATTCCACAAACACAGAAAATTAAAATCAGCGCATAACAAGACCGAGCATTTAAAATGACTCAAACCGAAATCAAAACTTTTAAAGAGTAGCAGAAGTGAGACTTTTCTTACTTTCTTTTGTCCGTTCTTTCTTAAGATGTAGATTATTTTTCTATTTACTGATGACTGCTTTGCAGCGTTCAGCATTGGATTGAATAATTTATTATAATCTTACATTTGTTTTGTAGCAGAAATATTATTTATTTAATTGACATGCGTATAAAAACAATAGTGCAAAATAAATATTTATTACTGCAATGCTTCACTTTTGTTTGATGCAAACCATAAATGTATTTTTCATAAAGTAACAGCAGGACATTTTACAGCACATAACTCTCATTCAAGCACATTCAGGGCAGCATGATAATGAGAAATGTTATTCATTGTTAGTATTATTGTCATCATTGTCATCATTATTTTTCATAATTATTAGACATTCATTTTGGAATTATTGCACAGATATCAGCAAGTCATCACAGCATTAGTTAGATAGTTGTTTCTGGTTTTTGTTAGTCCTAATTCATGTTGTTTTCAAATACAATAAATCCCTTAATAATTTGCAGTGGTGCTCCTTAATTTTTGGTGGGTGCTCCTAAATTTTTTCTGGTGCTCCTAAATTTTTGAAGTTGGGAGCACTGGTGCTACCAAGTAAAAAAGTTATTTTCGAGCCCTGATATATATATATATATATATATATATATATATATATATATATATATAGAGAGAGAGAGAGAGAGAGAGAGAGAGAGAGAGAGAGAGAGAGAGAGAGAGAGATTACCTTGTGAAATGATAACCATCTCTGTCTTCATTGTCTACCAGCGTGACAGAAACTGCTACTATGATGTGCACAAATGACTAATTGTTTTGAGAAATGCATGAACTGTTGTGCAAATGTAAATAGTGTTGTGAAAAATGCACCAAAGCCACTGAGAAAAACTGTAAAACAAATAAAAACTGCCTTTTTTCTAGCTGAAATAAACCAAATAAGACTCTCTCCAGAAGAAAAAATATTATAGGAAATACTGTGAAAAATTCCTGAATCTGTTCAACACCAATTGGAAAATATTTGAAAAAGAAACAACAATCACATGAGGGTAAATAATTTTGACTTCAACTGTATCAGGATGCAAATATGTATAATTATATATACAGTTGCAATCAGAATTATTCAACCCCCTGATTTATTAGCTGATTTATTTTATCTTTGTCATGATGACAGTAAATAATATTTTACTAGATATTTTTTCAAGACACTTCTATACAGCTTAAAGCAGGGGTGCTCAATCCTGTTCCTGGAGATCTACCTTCCTGCAGATTTCTGTTGCAACCCATATCAAACACACCTGCCTGTAATTATCAAGTGCTGTTCAGGTACTAATTAATTGGTTCAGGTGTGTTTGATCAGGGTTGGAGCTGAACTATGCAGGAAGGTAGATCTCCAGGAACAGGATTGAGCACCCCTGGCTTAAAGTGACATTTAAAGGCTTAACGAGGTTAATTAGGTTAACTAGGCAGGTTAGAGTAATTAGGCAAGTTATTGTATAATGATGGTTTGTTCTGTATTGAAAAAATATATAGCTTAAAGAGGCTAATAATTTTGACCTTAAAATGGATTTTAAAAAATTAAAAACTGCTTTTATTCTAGCCGAAATAAAACAAATAAGACTTTCTCCAGAAGAAAAAATATTATCAGACATACTTTGAAAATTTCCTTGCCCTGTTAAACATCATTTGGGAAATATTTAAAAAAGAAAAAAAAATTCAAAGGGGGTTCAATAATTCTGATTGCAACTGTATATATCATGGGTTAGACACAGGTATTAGAGGAGATAGGGAATTATGAGGTCATTATGTCCCCATTTCTCAAAAGGCTTATATATTATACAATTGTGTTTTTTTTTTTTCAGAAAGTAAAACTGCACACATTTTGTGATGAGTACACTGTAATAAATTCTCAGAGTTTCACAACATGTTAGTGTAATTTTTCAAAGTAACTTCCATTAGTCTCAGTTTACAGGATTTAAATTTTACGAATTCAGAATTTTATTGTGAAATTAAGGCAGGCATTATGATTACAGCAAATTACTGTAAAAATGCCTATATCTTTTGCACATTAGTTATAGGAATTCAAACACTATTAATATTTTATTCAACACAGAAATTAATACACATTAACTTTTATGCTAGTACAGGCACTTATTTGGATATTTATAAATATTTACAGAATTATTGTTATTTTGAAGTACTTTACTGTAAATTTACACACCGTATTTTACTGTGAAAGTAATACAATCATTAGCCAGCAATTTGCTGTAAATTTAAAGAGCCCCTATTATGGGTTTTTGAGAATGACCTTCCCTGTAGTGTGTAACACAGCTCTAAGTGAAGTGAAATATCCAGCTAAGGCTTAAATCTGAAAGTGGACAGTTTTTAAAACTATTGATTCATTTATAGTCGACTCCTAGTACTTTAAATGAATCGTTTTGAAAACAAATCTTTAGCCGTTTCGCCGTGACGTGGATACGAAACATCGCCCAGTTGTTGCGCTCGCGAAAACCTCAGCATTATAGCCCAGCCTTGTGCTGTTCGAGTGCTACTGGAATCTACACACTTACAATAGAGAATACATCTGCCTTTTGTTAAAGGAAGGATCAGAAAAGACTTGATGTAAGAGACTATGTCAGAACATGGAGCAGTGCATCGTGGATCAGTTTCTTCCTCCATTTCACAAGTGTAAGTAAGTGCGATTAAAATGGCTGCCTCCTTGCTTTTTCTAGCTTGCAAATTCTGTATTTAATTGTGTTTTGTTACTTGTAACCGCTTGTACTGTATCAGGTTAACTCTTTATATTCTCATATCACGTCTAAAGTCACGTTGAAAACGCGACGCGGGGTGCTTTGTTTACGGATTTAATGCGTTTGTGAGCCTGCGATCCTCTGCTGTTTGTCGTTGCTATGGCCATCGTCAGCTGTTCTTACATACTTGCAGCAGTCAAGTTTCAAAATAAAACTGCACACACATACCTGCCAACATCTGTCCCTGAAAATCCGGGAGACCGGAGGGTTAGGTTCGGAAAGAAAGTGACCGGTTCACGGTTGAGAGTGAGGGTGTGGGTGTCGCGATTGAAAGTGAGGACCGGGGGGGTTCGCGGACGCCGCCCTCATTATGGACCCGCCGGCCCTGATAACACTGGTGAGAACCGGGTACTGTGTACTGTGGTGTTAGTAACTAATGTGAAGCTGTTTGTTTAATATACATACTTTGTATTCTGTTTATGAATGTTTCTGTTAAGGACTTTTATTTTGGTGTTGTGTCCTTTTGAGGAGGAGGGTAATGCGTGTGTGTGTGTGTGTGTGTGTGTGTGTGTGTGTGTGTGTGTGTGTGTGTGTGTGTGTGTGTGAGAGAGAGAAAAGCAGGTAGAGTGTGACGGGCTAGGAGACTCGTGTCGATCTCCTCCCCAGTTCTTAGAGTTTTTCTGTATTTACATTCACCGACTGGCAGCCAAAATCCACCCTTACACTAATATGAAGCGTGTACGCACTCTGACTACTTCTATATTGTTGCTAAGCCGTGCTGGGCATTTCACTCTGTCTCGCGCTGAAGGCTGTCAGTGTCGACCAATCACAACAGGCTATCATCGGTCCAATCAGCGCAGATTAGCTTCGCGCTAAGCAGGGGTTTGGGAACAAATGAATCACTGAACGATTCATATGAGAGTCGCTGGGAAAATTAGGTAAAAATAAATGCAGATTATAAGGCCATGAAAGTGTTTTTTGACCTTGCATGCAGATCAGCCTGTTGTTGGAGACCCTTACAACCAAAATATGACCCTATTTAATGTATAATAGGGGCTCTTTAAGAGCAAATATTTCACAGTGTAGGGCTAGGTGCAGGGCGATATAAAATACAGTTTATACTGTATAAAAACAATGGAAACCTATGCAATATCTCTACAATTCACAAAACAAAGCTGTGTGTGTGTGGCAGAAAGAATTCATGAATTCATCTTAATTTCTCTAGTGCTTTTACAATGTAGATTGTGTCAAAGCAGCTTAACATAGACGTTCTAGTACAGTGGTTCTCACTTTTTTCACCAAGTACCACCTCAGACTAAAATTGTCTCTCCAAGTACCATCATAATGACCAGTATTGAAATACAGTAGCGTAGTAGGCCTAATGAAGCAGCTGCAGCACTGCACAGTTTAAAAACGAGGCAGATTAATTCCTATTATTAAGAATATGTATTATTGTCAGCCACTTTAAACATTATACTGAACATTGACTGTGCTTGCAGACCAAAACTAAAAAAATTAACAATTTAAATTAGAATGTGCTTTTAAAAGTTAATTAAAAATGTCTCTGTTCTTAAAAAGTCAAAAGAAAACTGCTGTACTTGTAAAGTATTAATGTATAGCTTATTCATCAAAACCTGGAAATGTTGCTTGAACCTGATAAATATAGGCTGTATCTTATATATATATAATTTTAATATTTTATACATTGTGAAAGTTTTGCAAGTTGAAGATGCATGTACATATTACATATTTGTATATCTTTGAAATCTAAACTTGTATTTTGAATATATGATTTGCAATTACTTAAATTAGTCATTTATTTACAGTAGGCCTACTGTATATGTGTCAGAAAAGCGAGTGATTAAATGCATACAGTGCTTTACCAATTCATATGTGCGGTATTTCTGCGATCTGGTGCAAAGGAGATCACATAAGTGAACCGTGAAGTTCGCGTTAACCGCGCACCGACCACTGTGTTCAAGCAGACTCGGGTACGGTTTGCAATCCCTCCATCTATGCACACGAAGAATAACTTTAATTATATTCTACCTCTAAGCTTCAAGCACGGCAAAGCTGCCTGAGTCTACGTTCTGTGTCTCGCGCCATTTCAATCACATCCAAATTAAATCTGAGGTAACAAACTAAACCGAAAGCCGCGTACGCTGCTTTACAAAACAAATAACTTTATATATCGAAAACACGCATTATTTTACACAACTACGAGCACACATTTAACACATTTGTAAGAATTATTTAACCAGTGATGCAGCATGGCAGTAAGTGAAACGGCAACACAACAGCACCGGTCTGCAGAAGGGCTTCTCTAGCGTGTGTGTATCTGCTCTGTAAGTGCCGCGCGCATCTTAATCTGGCTCTGCACCAAGCGGACTGATTTTTAACATCTGATGACGTGATGCACTAAAGTAAACATTAAAAGCACTCTAGCATAATCGTACACTTCAGGGAACATCCAATGCTGTCTGATCACATGAGTCTCGGTGTTATCGTACGCGTCAAAGGGTTAAAAGTGTTTTCATTTTATTTTTTTATTCAGCGATTCTTCCGCGTACCACTGGAAGGAAGGCCCACAGTTTGAGAACCACTGCTCTAGTACATTGAAACTGCTTCAGTTCAGTTTTCAGAGTTGAAGTTCAGTTTAGTTCAGTGTGGTTTAATTTTCACTGCTGAAAGTCCAAACACTAAAGAGCAAATCCATCGATGCACAGCTCCACAAGTCTTGATCCAAGCAAGCCAGCGGCGACAGCGGCGAGGAACAAACTTCACCAATTGATGAAAATGAAGGGAAAAACATCGAGAGAAACCAGGCTCAGTTGGGCACGACCATTTCTCCTCTGACCAAACGTCTTGTGCAGATCTGCAGTCTAGGCGCCGGAGGCTGGAGAACGCTGGACGTCCATCGTGGAGAAGCTGCAGCTGTGAGTAGGTCACTGGCTGGTGTTCAGGCTTGCCCACAGGATCAATGCGGAGACTCGTCTGTCACTGGGGTCTTTCAGGAATCAGTCTCAAGCTCTCTACTTCTCAATGACCACCAGGATACAGCCCGGTCCAGGATTATGGAGACTTCTAGATGTCCTCTATGGTTGGCATCATCTCTTCACAGGTCTTGGATCCCATCAATGGCGCAGAGCCCTCGGGATGAGTGTCCCCAGGTGGAAATAGAGAATAAGGAGAATAATTAGCGTAGCTGCTGTTCATAGTGTATATAAACGAGATCCAAAAACCTGCGTGGGGCACAGTCATGCGTCATACCGCTAAGTGATGCACTGAGTGTATGCTTTGCTAAAAAGATAGGTCTTTAATCTAGTTTTGAATTGTGAGAGTGTGTCTGAGCCTCAGAAGGAAATCTATTCCAGAGTTTAGGAGCATTAAATGAGAAGGCTCGACCTCCTTTACTCGACTTTGCTATTCTAGGTACTACCAGAAGCCCTGAGTTTTGAGATCTTAAAGAGCGGGTTGGATTGTAGCAAGACAGGAGGTTGGTTAGATAAACAAAAACTAGCGTAGCTGCTGTTTATAGTGTATTTAAACAAGAGATATTAAATATCAATGCAAAAATGAAGTGCTCTAAATGAAAATAGCAGTTATATAAACAAACATGGAAACAAACATGTAACGCATAGCAGAGTTTCTGACACAATGTCTGGTGCATTAAGACAGGAGGAGTGTGAATGACAATAAAGCTCAATAACAACTTGAACTGTGTTTGCAAAGAGGTAAAAATGCATCGAGTCTGATTTTATCGGCTGAAATCTGATCTCCATGATGATCGTTTGCTGTTTCAGGCCTCAATGCCAAATTAGCTGAGAGAATACATTAGCATATTAAGCACTAACTCACATGCTAATCTGAGACTCTCACGCATAGTAAAAACACATATGAAGCATGAACACCATGAGACTGAAACATGACACTTATTACTGTTATTATAGTGCGGGTGTATAGATTATATTGCACATTTTCTGCATATGTTGCACTGGATAATTTTAACTATTTTATTATAAATAAAATTGGCAAAAAGGTTTTAAAAAGGAATGAACTGAACCAACACGCTGTGAATCATCAGATAAAACTATAAAAAGAGAAAAAAACAAGCAAAAATGGAATAAAATATGCAACACGTACAGCAATATTAAATTAAAAAAAGGTAATTTAGGTGAAGATGAAATTTAATAATTATAATAAATAACAAACTACACCCCTCACAGATCTCTCTTTTAAACTAATATTTTTAATAATATATTACAGTAATATATTTGTGCATGTACATTAGATTAGTCAGTACCAAAGACAAAACTGCAACTAATCTAACCAAAAAAAAAAAACTCTTAAATTATTTAATCCAAATTAATATGTTGGAGAAAAATATTAAATACAATTTTAATAAAGAGGAAATCTTATATTAAATTTAGGAAATATTAAATTTAGTGGAAATTTCGAATTTAAATGCATTATCTTTCTATTTTTAAAGATGTTTCAGTGACCAAACTCTTAGATAATTGGATATACAGTTGAAGTCAGATTTATTCGCCCCCCTTTATTTTCCCCAATTTCTGTTTAACAGAGAGCAGATATTTTCTACACATTTCTAATCATAATAGTTTTAATAACTCATTTCTAATAACTGATTTATTTTCTCTTTGCCATCATGACAGTAAACAATATTAGACTAGATAATTATCAAGACACTTCTATACAGCTTAAAGTGACATTTAAAGGCTTAACTAGGTTAATTAGGGTAACTAGGCAGGTTAGGGTAATTAGGCAAGTTATTGTATAATGATGGTTTGTTCTGTAGACTATCGAGAAAAATATAGCTTAAAGGGGCTAATAATATTGACCTTAAAATGGCTTTTAAAAAATTAAAAACTGCTTTTATTCTCACCGAAATAAAACAAATAAGACTTTCTCCAGAAGAAAAAATATTATCAGACATACTGTGAAAATTTCCTTGCTCTGTTAAACATCATTTGGGAAAAAAAAAAAAATCAAAGGGGGGCGAATAATTCTGACTTCAACTGTAACTGTTTAATAAAACTGTTTTGTTTAAATGCACCAACATATATTGTCTACATTCACTGAAATATTGCTAAATATACTCATTCTCAAAGCAAGTGCACTCATTTATGCTGAGAATTTTATATGTTTATTTATTTATTACATTTTTTTTTTGTCCATAAACGTCTCCAGAGACACCTATTCATGAGATTTAACTTCTGGGAGGCCAAATATTCCACTATAGATCCCCAAAATGCCTCAATATCTCAATCGCTGTACAATGAGAACACTAAAAGCAAATCAACACATAAATCACCACTGTCCTCCAATTCAAATAGCATTAAAATGTTAAATAAAAATAGACTATACAATTATTACTTTGGTGTGTATAAATATATATATACATACACACAGTTGAAGTCAGAATTATTAGCCCCCATGAATTATTAGCATCCCTGTTTATTTTTTCCCCCATTTTCTGTTTAACAGAGAGCAGATTTCTTCAGCACATTTCTAATCATAATAGTTTTAATAACTCATCTCTAATAACTGATTTATTTTATCTTTGTCATGATGACAGTAAATAATATTAGACTAGATATTCTTCAAGACACTTCTATACAGCTTAAAGTGACATTTAAAGGCTTAACTCGGTTAATTAGGGTAACTAGGCAGGTTAGGGTAATTAGGCAAGTTATTGTATAATGATGGTTTGTTCTGTAGACTATTGAAAAAATATAGCTTAAAGGGGCTAATAATATTGACCTTAAAATGGCTTTTTAAAAATTAAAATCTGCTTTTATTCTAGCAAAATTAAAACAAATAAGACTTTCTCCAAAAGAAAAAATATTATCAGACATGCTGTGAAAATTTCCTTGCTCTGTTAAACATCATTTTGGAAATATTTAAAAAAGAAAGGAAAAAATCAAACGGGGCGAATAATTCTGACTTCAACTGTGTTTTGTTTAAATGCACCAACATATATTGTCTACATTCACTGAAATATTGCTAAATATACTCATTCTCAAAGCAAGTGCACTCATTTATGCTGAGAATTTTATATGTTTATTTATTTATTACATAGTTGTTTTGTCCATAAACGTCTCCAGAGACACCAATTCATGAGATTTGACTTCGGGGTGGCCAAATATTCCACTATAGATCCCCAAAATGCCTCAATATCTCAATCACTGTACAATGAGAACACGGTTGTGCAAGTTTCCCTCACATCTCTCATTATTTAGAAACAGCGGGTATGGGAATAACTGGTTTCCAATGGGACCAGTTGCAGTGTGTGAACGTGTTGGTCGCCCCTAAAAAGCGAAAAGGGCTTCATTTCCATGAGAAGTGCACCGAAGGAAAAGCCATTTCACATCTATTGTTTCAGCCAAGCAGCTGTCATTTGCCCAACATTACGCATTCTTCATTGCGCCATGCTAATTTTTCAGAGGGACAATTTTTCTACAATAAGCACTCCAGCATGTAACAGAAAGCCTTTTATGGGCCGAACCCCAGGGAGCGACACGGCGTGCCAAGTCAAACAATAGCTCAATGCTTCGACCGGGTTCCTTCAATGTCAATAATACGCCATGAAGTTCAGCGTCCAACCCGGCTCTCCATCCAGCACCTGGCCTCCCTCCCGCCCTGCCAATTAATCAAGATATCAATCAATATTGACAAGGTAATGGTCCAATCACGCACAATACATGCATGTGTGAACATAAAGTGCAGCGAAGTCAGAATTATTCACTCTCCTGTGAATTTTTATTTTCAAATGTTTCCTAAAAGATGTTTAACAAGGCATTTTTCCACAGTGTAATATTTATTCTTCTGGAGAAAGTCTTATTTGTTTTATTTCGGCTAAAATAAAAGCAGTTTTTAATTTTTTTTAAATGATTTCAAGGTCAATATTATTAGCCCCCTGCCTAATTACTCTAGCATGCCTAATAGGGTATATGCGCAGCTAGTGCTTCTTCCCATACTGATAAACTTCCGGTGAACGGTTAATGTGACTTTTTTCAATTTTATATATATTTTTACAGCATCGATGTTGTAATGTAATTAAAATATAATCAGTTAATTAGACTTTGGCGTTCATTTAGTTGTTCAAGCGTAAAATGAGATAAAAAGCCGTTTACATGCACGCGCCTGTCAGGATCAGCAGGCTAGTGAAGAAACTCCATTGAATATACTGGGGTAAAATAAATGTTCATATTTTAAAGACATGGCGTTGGAAAATGTAATTAATGCAGTGCTTCTTGTACATTCTGAGAACCACTTTATATCGTATATCAATCAGGCAGTAAAGATTGTTGATTTTTAAAGAAACAGACCTTAAACGCGCCGATTTTGTAACTGCACAAAGTTCACCGTCCTTCTGCATACCAATGCATATACCTTTTAAGCCCATTTTACCCTACACTTTAAGCCTTTAAATTGCACTTCAAGCTAAATTACTTGCATCCAAGATAGTTTATAATAAAGTGTGTGCTGTGTATATTTATTATGTATATATACAGTCGATACACACATATATTTCAGAAAATGTATTTGTATATGTATAAATACAGTGCTCAGCATAATTAAGTACAGCCCATTTTGAAAATGAATATTTTTCTTCATTTCTCAGTCAATATAGGCAGTGTATTTTGTGCATTTAAACAAAACAGATTTATTAATCAGATATATTTATTAAAATATTTTAGTCACCAAACATATTTAGAAATTGAAAGATAATACAATTATATTCAAGCTAAATATTGCAAAAAAAAAAAAAGATTACAACCTACAAAATTTCAACTAAATTTTTCAATATTTTTGCTTCTCTTGATTTTTCCTCTTTTTTTTAAATTTGTATTTAGTATTTTTCTATAATATACAGTTGAAGTCAGAATGATTAGCCCCATTTTGATTTTTTTTCTTTTTTAAATATTTCCTAAATGATGTTTAACAGAGCAAGGACATTTTCACAGTATGTCTGATAATATTTTTTTCTTCTGGAGAAAGTCTTATTTGTTTTATTTCGGCTAGAATAAAAGCAGTTTTTAATTTTTTAAAACCCATTTTAAGGTCAATATTATTAGCCCCTTTAAGCTAATTTTTTTTTCTCTATAGTCTCCAGAACAAACCATCATTATACAATAACTTGCCTAATTACCCTAACCTGCCTAGTTAACCTAATTAAAGTTGAAAAAAAAATCTTCTCTCCGTTAAATAGAAACTGAGAAAAAATTAAACAGGGGGCTAATAATTCTGACTTCAACTGTATAAATTTGGCTGTACTAGTTTTTGGACCGTTATCGTAAGTTATTTTGTTAGATAAGCTCCAGATTTGGCTTCAGTACTGACTAATCTAATCAAATCAAATCAAATCACTTTTATTGTCACATCGTCAGCAGCACGTGTGCTATGATGAGTGAAAAGCTTAGGTGCTGGCTCCAGACAGTGCAAAATACAGACAGTTGCAAAATACAACAACATACTCTCATACGACTTTTACGCTGTTATCAGTTTGCCAAGTGCCATGCAGCGTATGTCGGCTGACTTAAGACATATGAGGAGTTGACCAGTTCGAGTCTGGTGAAGAACGGTTCCAGAAAGCGGGTAAGACAAAAACAGAAGCTAAAAAATAAAATAACAAGTAAACAACACAGTGGCAATCCAGTGGCGCAGTAGGTAGTGCTGTTGCCTCACAGCAAGAACGTCGCTGGGTCGTAGGTTCGAACCTCGGCTGGGCTGGGTCAGTTGGCGTTTCTGTGTGGAGTTTGCATGTTCTCCCTGCGTTCGCGTGGGTTTCCTCCGGGTGCTCCGGTTTCCCGCACAGTCCAAAGACATGCAGTACAGGTGAATTGGGTAAGCTAAATTGTCCATAGTGTATGAGTGTGAATGTGTGTGTGGAAGTTCCCAGAGATGGGTTGCGGCTGGAAGGGCATCCGCTGCGTAAAATCGTGCTGGATAAGTTGGCGGTTCATTCCGCTGTGGCGACCCCGCAAGGGACAAAGCCGACAAGAAAATGAATGAATGAATGAAATAACACAGTGAGAATGTAGTAAAATCTAAAAACATTGTAAAAATCGGGGGGCTTTTTTTTCTGGATTGCTTTTTAAAACGCTGGGGTGATCGGGTCAGTTGGTGCTTTTGAAAACACTGTCGATTGGGTTTAATGAAGGGGGGGGGGGGGGGGGGGACGTTCAGTCAGTCAGTTGACAACAGCCTCTGGTGAATTTACATGAGAACAGCAGGCGCAAATGGCACTTGCGAGAGAAATTTGAGATCTGAAAAAGCGTACACAGCGGCCTCTGGTGGATTCGCGAAAACAAAAACTGCTAAATAATGTACCTCCTGAGACGTATTTGGTGCTCTTCAGAAATGTATATAGAGGTACGTTTTCAGAATGAGCATGGGTTGGATTTAATCTTTAATGCCCAGCACAAAATAAAATACTAATACTTATACTGTATAGCTGTAATATAAAGTTTAAGTTAAGTTTAAAGAAATATTTAATAATAATTACTCAAGTAGTAATATAGAATGTTAAGTAATTTGACAAAATTGTAGGCAATATTTTTAGTGCATCAAAAAGCGTGCATATTATCATTCCAAACACAAACTAATAAATAAAATGCGACAAAAATGCAAGATTTAAGCCTCATAAATAAGAACAAAATGATAGAACACTTTTCCAAAAACACTTTTCCACTTTTCACTGACTACAGCCCTGCTCACCTGTTCTGACATGCGCATAAAAGCATGAACAAAGAAGCCAATGACATGCATATTTCCACATGCATTCAAATGCAATGCACAGAATGTGAAATATTCAGTATATTTGTAAACCACGAGCGCTCAGGTTTTAACAAACAGCTTCAAGAGCCCTATTTGGTAGAAGAGAGCAGCGCCTTTGGCTCCAGACTCTCATTTCAGCCTGTTTTCCAGTTTCAGCACGCCGGATTCAGCCATGAATTTACATTTGTTTAATTAAGTCAGTCTAAGTGCATCCTATGAAGTATTATAAACTAATACCAGATGTCTCCAACAACAAATATGTAAGCAATCAAGCTGATAATTATTACTCGTGATTCCCCAAATTTTAAGCTTTGGTTTAGACAAAATGATTAGCTCTTCTGTGAAATTGTAATTATTTTTTGTATATATATTTATATTTTCCATACACAATTTTAAATCTAATAGGTGTAATAACTAATTTCTTTTTGTCTTTGCCATGATGACGGTAAATAATATTTATTTATTTACAAGTAGTATTCAGTTAACATGAATTGCAAGAGTTCACACTTAGATATTGCTTGATAATAATAGCAGGTTTGGCATGCCAGCCTGATCTCACGAGGAAACGTAAGTATTTTACGTTTTGTCAATTTAGTGGCTAATTCGTACGAATTCGTACGAGTTCAGTCGTACGAAAAAGTACGATTTTAAAAAGGAGGCGTGGCACCCAACCCCACCCCTAACCCCAACCGTCATTGGGTGATGGGCAAATCGTACTAATTTGTACGAATTAGATCGTACGAAGTCATATGAGTTAGCCACTAATCAAAAAGTTACGAATTGGCCGTGAGATTGCGTTGGGCATGCTGTCCCGGGAGAGAACCCTGAGCTCGGAGATAATTGAGCCCAGGGCTCCTGCCTGGTCAATGAGCATGTAAGGGGGTACGAGATCAGGTAAGTCTCGAGAGCTCCCCCTGGTAAAGGAGGAAAAAAGGGGGAGATGGCGTGGATGGGGGGTTTCTTCAGAAAACGAAGGGAGTAGTTTTAGACAGGCTACTTATAGTGAATTTGGATTAATCTGATTGGCTTACTAATGATTACAAATGAGAGATCAGCTACTATCAATCATATCATGTGCTCCTCTTGAAATTAGTTTGTGAAACTTCACTTAAATGTCTCATGAAGTGCATTTGTTTATTATTATATTCATTCATTCATTTTCTTTTCAGCTTAGTCCCTTTATTAATCAGAGGTCACTAGAGCGGAATGAACTTTTCCAGCATGTTTTATGCAGCCTATGCCCTTCCAGCTGCAACCCATCACTGGTAAAAACACATACACTCTTATTCACACACACACACTACGAACAATTTAGTTCATCAATTCCCCTATAGCACATGTGTTTGGACTGTGGTGGAAACCGGAGCACCCAGAGGAAAGCCACGGCAACACAGGGAGAACATGCAAACTCCACACAGAAATGCCAACTGACCCAGCCAGGGCTTAAACCAGCAACTCTTGCTGTGTGAGATGACAGCACTTCCCACTGTACCAACTTTTTGTTATATGTGTGATGTAATTTCAACTGAAACACAAAGAGAGGGTGGGACATAGTGAATCTCCTCCCCTATACAAAACAGCCAATAGCATTTAATATTCTCACAGCTCTGCCAGTGAGAGTGCTTCAGCTCAAGCGCATCAAATAAAAAGCCAATGGGAAGAAGGGGGCAGGGCAATGTAGATTCATTTGAGTCAACTCAGGCTAGTTTCTGAAAACGTACCCTATATACATTTCTGGAGAGTGCGAAATACGTCCCAGGAGGTACTTTTTTTGCAGTTGTTATTTTTGTGAATCCACCAGAGGGCGCTGTGTACGCTTTTTGAGATCTCAAATTTCTCTTGCGAGTGCCATTTGCGGCTGCTGTTCTCACGTAAATCCACCAGAGGCCACTGTCGACTGACTGACCGATCCCCCCACACACTCCCTTCCCTAAACCATACCTGCCAACACTCCCGTTTTTCCCGGGAGTCTCCCGTATTTCAGACCTTTCTCCCGTATTGTTCTGTCTCCCGGTAAACTCCCGGAATTCCCCCGCCCCCCCCCTCCTCAGCATTTTGGTACAGTCCGGGCTGAAACTTGGTGATTGTGCTCTTCCGGTCGCGCGCTACAGTTCGCGCGCCCCCATCTCCCAAACCTCTCACCCCTCCCGCTCTCCCGCTCTTCAGTTTGCGCCAGTGTTGCCAACTTAGCGACAAATTTTCAAAAAAGCAACTAGCGACAAATCTAGCGACTTTTTTGTGTGTTACTGGCGATTTTTATAGACTGTCGTTTGTCCATTACTGCACTGTCCCTTCTGTTCTCAACGAGCTGCGGGTGATGCCGCCGGCCCCTCCCCTGCAGCCTGAGAGCAGAGCACCTCTCTGTGTACCGACGGCAAATGATTTAGAACAGGTGGCAGTTTGAAGGTATCTCCCTTGTACAGTCAACCCGATCTGCCTCTCCTTTATTTTAACAATTTGATTTGACCGTTTATTCTTGTTGCACAATCAGAGATGTTTTAAGTGAGAGTTTCAGAACTTGTCTGAGTTTATTACGTCTGAGCGATTACTGCTAATTCCCTACACATCTATAATGATATACTGTATTCAAACAGCAATAAATGTAGTTAAATTGACAAGCTTACATAAAGCGTATTGCGTATATAATATACCCCATTTATTTACCATAGGCTGTTAAACAAACAGAAATGGTAGAACGCGATGACGTCAGTAATATGCAAATTAGCGTATGACGTAATACCCCGAGGGGGTCTCCCGGAATTTACAAACCAAATGTTGGCAGGTATGCCCTAAACCCAACCGATAGTGTTTTCAAAAGCACTAATTGACCAGTGTCCACCCACTTCCCTAAACCCAGCCGCAGTGTTTTGAAAAGCAATCCAGAAAAAGAAAAGCACTTGCCTGATTTTTGCCATGTTTTCAGATTTTACCACATTCTCACCATGTTATTTACTTGTTTATTTTATGTTTTGGCTTTTGTTTTACCTGCTTTCTGGAACCGTTCTTCACCAGACTCGAACCCCATCATCATGATCAACTCCTGTCTGCGTCTCAAATCCTTCAACGTACGTGGTGAGCCACTGGACAAACTGGAAACAGCGAAAAAGCCGTCCATAAGAGGGTACAGTAAGAGCAGTGTTGCCAGATATAGCTGACTTTTTCCAGCCTAAAAGCTGTCCAAAACACACAAAATATTAGATTAATATTTTATTTAATTTTAATTTATTTAAATCGAGATTAACCTGGTTACTTTACCTGTCATAATTTTGTAACCATACAGCAACCAACACCAGCCGTCACAGAACCACAGCATAACCAGGTCTCATCGAAACACTGCCCCCCTCTCACCCACACACTGCACTTAATGTTAGAGTATGTTTTACTTTCGAAATGTGGTATAAATTTGTTCTATTTGGTGTTTTAATTTCCTTTGACTATAATTAGGTGCTGCTTGTCAATCAGACAATGCTTCTATGTTAGCTCTTGCTGTCAATTGTGGAAAAAATGATTGATAAAAGTGTCATGATAAGCCGTTTAACTCCAGGTGCTGCGTGATGCACGTGCACGTGAAGGGGAGTCAGATTTGTCTGGGGAGTCAGATGTTGATACAACTTTCCTTCACCTCCTCTTGCAGGCAGGGGCGGACTTTGGGGCGTACTCACACTATGTACAGTTGCCTTGAATCGGGCCAAAGCACGCTTGTCCCCCCTCCCGTCTCCCCCGATGGCCCACACTCACATTACATTCTGGCCTGGGCACGCTTACATCATCGATGACGCGCTGTTCAGTAAGCGCTCTCGCTCAGCACAGTGGAGATTTCTTTAGTTATATCGTTTAAGTCGTTTGATATGCGGTGACACGCAGTCTAATATTTCGCCGAACAGATCAGCCACTTTTAACGCTCATAAACAATCATAAAGTCCTCGTGCTGCAGGAATTAGGAGGTTTGCTGAAGCTGTCGTGCAGTGAGGGGTTTGCGTCTTTAATAAACTACGACAGTTTGCGTTCATTGAACAGCACGAATGATTAATTAATCCATATGAAACAGTCCCTTAAAAGTCACGTCTCGCTTTCAGTTTCGGGCTCAGGCACGCTTGCACTCACACTGTAAGTGTACCGCGCCTGAGCCCAAGTGAATCGCGCTCAGGCCCACCTCTTCCAACCGGGCTAGGGCCGCCCAAGTGAACCGTGCTTGAGCCTGATTCAGAGCACTCACACTTCTCAAACGATCCAGGAAACGGGCCTGGGCACGGTTCGGATAGCATAGTGTGAGTACACCCTTAGTGATTTGTGGGCCCTAAGCAATTTCAGATTTGGGGCCTCTAGTATTAAAACTCAAAACAATCTCTTTCTCTATAGATATTGTTTTTTTCTCTGTAGATTTGGGGGTTCTTTGTAAATAAACTGCATGTTAAAAATATATTTACAGTGGAACCTCTATCTTCTTAATGTAAAATTAAATGCAATAAATTCACAAATAATCAGTTCACCAACTATGTACAGTTAATTAGCCATATTTGTGATTTTAATATTGGCATGTGCAGTATGAAAGGAATGTTCCATTATTCACCTTGAAAAGAAGTAAAAACGTTAAAATCTTAATCGTTATAGACAGATTTTATAAAGCAGAACGTTTATAAAAGAGCTATATGATTAATGTAGGCTTCCTGGCATTGATTGGGGCCCCCTAATTCCCCGGGGCCCTAAGCGGCTGCTTACTTCGCTTATTGGTTAAGTCCGCCCCTGCTTGCGCTGCTCCACACAATCAAATTCACAACTGCCCAATTGAGCAGGAAACCGCCCAATCTGGCAACACTGTATAAGCGGTCAGCTGCTAGCATGAAAAGGAACGGTGTCACACCACCCCATAGCGTTCGTTTTAAAGACGATATACAGCCATACGTACCTCTGGCTACATAATTTGTGATCTCCAGAAATGTACATACAGTAGGGTTACGTTTTCAGAATGAGCCTGTGTTGTATGAGGTGAGGTGAAAAAAATGTTGATCCATTCAGGTGAAAGTGACAAAATCCAAGCTTTGGATGTTTATTTCAAGTTTATATCTTCTAAACGCAAATGTTGTCGCTGTTTTGGGGCACATTAAATTATAGATATCTTTAAAATGACGGCGCAATGGGTAGCACGATCGTCTCACAGCTAGAAGGTCGCTGGTTTGAGCCTCAGGTCAGTTGGGATTTCTGTGTGGAGTTTGCATGTTCTCCTTGTGTTGGCATGGGTGCTATAGGTGAATTGGGTAAGCTAAACTGGCCATAGTGTATAAGTGAGAATGGAAGTGTATGGGTGTTTCCCAGTGTTGGGTTGCAGCTGGAAGGGCGTCCGCTGTGTAAAACTTATACGTTGGCAGTTCATTTCGCTGTGGCGACCCCTTATTAATAAAGGGACTAAGCCGAAAAGAAAATGAATGAAACATGCTGATACAAACATCTAAAAAAATCTTTTAATTTTATGGGATCTTCAAAGGCTAAACTAGGTTAATTAGCCAATCAAAAATCAGTCATTTCTTAAAGGGGCTATTTCTTTAATAACATTGACTTAAAAACGTTTAAAAATATATAATAACTACTTGTATTCCAGCCAGACTTACAGAAACAAGACGTGTTGTCTGGAAAAATATATATAAAAGAAAATACAATGAAAATGTCCTTCAGTTCAGTTCAGCATCACTTGAGATATGAATATATGAAACAATATGACTGGAGAGCTGATACTTTTGCCCTTCAGAGCTGTATATTGTGTTGTTTTAAGACTAAACGTTTGAAGACGGTCCATTCATCACCTTCAGAGCTTCCCATTAGCGGCTTTTCTGCTTCTAAACAACGACTTTTTCTGTTCTCCAGCACATCTTCCTGGATTGATTTAAGGCGGCCATTCATCTCTGTTGGGGCAAAATATGCATGTGTTTATATGTGATCTGTATGATTACCATTACAATATGGCTTTATGTGGCGCGAGGGATGTTCGTCAGAGGGCAAATGAGACTTTTTTTGAGGCTGTGTGAGAGCCGGAGCTGGCGCTGTGTGCCTTCTCCTCATTGTTTCGGACCAGCGCTTGGTATTCCTCTCACAGATGCCTCTAAACTTTGGCCTGAGAGATGTGCTTCAGGAATCCGGCCTGTAATTCACTCACTCGTCAGCTTTCCAACTCAATTTCTTTCTCTCTCAGCCTTTTGTCTTTGCTAATTTTCTCTCTTTCTCCTGGTTTCTCCAGCTTGTGGCCTTCC